>VKOC01049127.1:0-50548 GCA_009364415.1 Spea multiplicata
TAAAGCAAGTAAAAGACCCTATCTCTAGGGGATTTGTGTGGTTGCTGTGGTGATAAGATGACTTTTCCTACATAGCCCCTAGCCTTGCTTTACTGCAGACGAAAATATTTGCTGTACAGTTAATTCTGTGATCTTAAATTGAAATAGATTTTTGTTATATTAAATCTTAGTCTGACTAAGGTTGACTGAAGGTTGGTCAGTGACACATCATATATTTTCACAGGCTGATATTGCAAAGTGTCCATTTATTTCTACAGTATGATGTACTTATTTATGTTTTCTACAGTAGTTACTATGTAGCATCCCCAACAAAGAATGAATATTAATGTACTTTGTAAGCACGTTAATATACACTTTTCAGTATGTCGAAAAATAAAATCAAGTCCTGTATTTGTTCCACTGTGAAATAAACAAATTGAAATCAATAGGAGGAATTTCTGCACATGCGCATGGGGGGGGGGGGACTTGTTTAGACACTGTGTTAAACAAATTTTATTCATTGACTTTTTCCTTAGAAAATACGTTTATTGAAAATAATGAGAATTTTCCAAACTAAGCACAATGTGTTTCATGTGAATACATGATAAATATACATTCTAATCTGTAATTCTTTTATAGATGTAAAACAGGATACGTGAAAAATACTTTGAACCTATTTGGAAAAACATGTCATGTATTACCTCTGCAATAAAAAAAGATAATTTTACACTTATAAAACGCTATGTGAACGTAAATGATCTTCCTATTATTGGTACACTATCCATTTATTAACATTAGAACAGCAAAAAACATGTTAAGTGAAATATTTTGATAAAGTGCTGTAAAGTTGTACAAATGACATTGTGGTTTTCCATTCTGAGAGTTACTTGTAACGGGATGTTTTAGAAAATATGAACGCCATTCTAGCTTTAATTGACAAGGATGGGGACAAATTTCTACAATGCTGTATCTTAACAACACAGGCAGATCGACTCTCTGATGTGGTGATATTCAAGTTGTGTACACAAAAATGGAACACACATGCCTTTCGATTGTCTCTCTATATTGGCTGATAATCTATATATAGCGCATGTTAAAAAGATATGTTTCTTCACACCATCACAACAGAACTTACCAAGATATTCATAGTATGTACAAAAATTTTAAAAATCTGGTTTCCTGAACCCAAGGCACATAACATTCATTCAAATGGATTGTTGTGCTTTCAAGTACACAATTACATGCATTTTTTTATTATAGCTATTAACAATGTATTGGTTGTTGGTGGCTAGAATGCCAAAGACCAATATTTTGAAGATCTTACAGTTTATATTTGTGTTTTATATGGGTCAAAGTATATATCATATTATCTCCATTTTCAAAGATCCACTTGTATAAAAAATCGAGAGGAATGCAGCCAGGTCCATTAAATGGTATGTTGTTTTTTAGATTTGAATCCTTTAATATTCATATTTCCTGTATTTCCACTGGATGCCTGAGACACAGTTCACTTCCAGATGAAATGATTGGTACTTTATTCTCCACATGGTACTTAATGAGATGGCTCACACTTTCGAAGATGTGGTCTTTAGTCCTCACCTAAAAGAGCAAGTGGCTTGAATTAAAAGGAAAGACAGATATACCGTACATCAAGTTTTGTGTTCAACAATTAATTAATGGTCCACCAATGCTCCATTAATGTCTGTCTCATATCACTCCTCATCTGCTCATCTGAAGCCTTAAAAATAAAATTCTAAATATATATATTATACATACACACAATGCTTCCTGTGATTCTGCTACGTATATACATACACAAAATATTCTTCAATGGGGTCCTCGTTTGCTAATTTGTAACTTATGACTCTTTTCCTTGCCTTATTAATATGCTTATAAGACTTCTCGCCCAGCCCCAGAAGAACTTGAAAATCACCCACTCAAAGATACTTTCAACTTATTTGAATATTATGTATCCATTACTGCATTTATATAATTCTGCCTGTCACCCATCTTTTTTTATATCTATACTCATTTATTCTACCTGTGTGCCCCTTTTCTTGTCAATCTTATATTTCTACTACATCCGACTACCTCTTGAATGTAGGTTTGTGTACTGGGCCTATGTTGCTTTTGTATTGGTTTGTTTCTGCTAGTTTAGGTATGTCAAACCCCAGGAGATCTGTATATTGTTGGCAATATACAAATAAATGACACTACATTATAGCCTCTCCTTATTCCAGGATATAAGTCAATAGTGCAATTGAATCTTTTATCTCAAAAATCAAACAAATATTGTGAAAAAAGCAAAGCAGAATGTTATCTACATTACCTATATAACATGAAAGCCAAAATTGTTTGACATTAAGCAAGAACCATTTGGTCCATCTAGTTTGCCATTTTATCTGCTGTAAAAACCCAAACTTTAACCAGTCCTTGGTCTCATCTTAGATTCAGGATAGCATTATGCCTATCCCTTTCACAATGGCGTATTAGATGTTGTCCTTAGATGTAGATGTTGGGGTATGATATAATGTTTTACCAATCTGGTACAGAACTATCTGTACTGTACATACAGGATAAAGCAGCCAGATCCTGATACAGTGGGGACAGCGTTGGATAAGGCTCAAAATAATCATACAGTGCTGTAATACAAAATGTCTCTACTTGTTCTGGTCAAAAATGGCTTGAAATATCAACAATATCAAGCTGGAACTTTCCACCAAATCATGAATGAGACCAAATGTACATTAATACTGTCAGTAACTTTTTTTGTGTTATGAAACGTTACAAAAAAGTGCTCTGCTTCAGTCAATACAATTCTTTTTTTAAAAAAATTCAGCCTACATGTTATAATTTGTAGATCATATATCACTTGTACCTTGCCCTCTGGGTCCACAAGTAGCAGGTGCTTGGGTTGCCCTCTGTGGAGTCCACTCAATACATACTGACATGCGGATGATGTACTTTCCCGAACTAGAAAGTCACCATCATTAATCAGCAGGCTCTCTGCAACTTTCCGAATCATTTTGCCATGATACCATCTTTCTTTTTTCATGGAGCTGCAATGAGCTGTTTTGCTTCCTTGGTATTTTCTGCCAGGATCTTGAACCACTAAGGGAAAAACAACACCAAAATTTCAATTCAGGATCTACCATCTCTACCAATATTTAGCAAAATATTTCAGACACTGTTGCTACCAGATCATAATTTATAAGCTGTAGCATGGACTAATATTTGAACTCTTTTATTGTAAAGGACACGAATGTGAAGCATATTAGTTTGTTTTCTAGACAGATGGGAGCTATAAAAAATAAAAAATGCTTGAAGGCTACATCCTGCTTATATAAAACACCAGGAGGGCACTAATGGACCGGTCACTATGTTTGTCTCTCTAGTTGTTTTCAGCTAGGTATGGATTTTGTTGTCGAGATCAGTAAAGCAAAGGGCATTCTTCACTACAGAGAGAGTTGTCAGGACGAATTGCAGGAGAGTTGCGTTCCTTGACTTAACTATACATTAAGAAGGGCTAACCCCTGTGAGCTTCTGCTGCAACAAGAGCTTGGTTGGCACAGTTCATTGTATAATTAAGTTGGTGAGATTCCTTTAGTCTTCTTAGATTGTAAACTCATTTGAGCAGGGCCCTCCTCACCTGTTGTTCTGTAAGTCAGTTTATTATGTTATATACTACTTGTTATGTCCTGTCTAACCTTTGTAAAGCTCTGCAGAATCTGATGGGGACAATTCTACAGCCAACTCCCTCTTTTGTTAAATAATCCCCAGACTGTGACTGCTTCACGATACCTGTCAGTCAGTGATTTCTCGCCCTGTTTGTGCACAGGTAATATATAATTGGTAAAAGCATACACATTTGACAAAGTATCACATCTATTACAAGTAAACAGTGAAGCGTACATGATTTTAAGCTGTGGTTTCCAGATGTCTGATCAGGGCTTTCTTTTTTTGACACAGTGTTGATATAACATGGGTCATCAAAAAGCTCATGCTTTTCACCAAATGTATTCAATCCATGCTGAGGAGAAGAGCCTGTGGAAAATGTAACATTTACAATATTGCCATTTTAGTTAAAAGGGACATTTCGGCCATAATATGTTAGCTTATATCAACTTACATTATTACATTATTTTAAGCCACCTCCTCTGTATGCATTAGTGCTTCACCCTACAAGCCCTATTCTGGCATTCAAGCATTTTATTTATGATTTCCTATATTTTGGGGGAGAAAAGAACCTATAAAGTGGTGGTTATCACAATATATGTATTTTTAAATGTTTTAAATGTTTTTTTTTAAGTAACTTTTATTTTATCAAAATGGCTACAATTGTAAGAATTTGGTGAAGGCACTACAAAGAACATACATACAATTAGTCAATAGTAGTAAAACCCAACTCCTATACTTATCACTCAATAGCCACGAGCTCAAGACCCATGAAAATGTCTCTGGAGAGCCCACCAAATTACTAATTTGCCCCATTGACTCTTGTTTTTTTTTTAAATTGAAAGAACTTCTTCCAGTGAAACATAGGTCCTGTCAAACTAATTTAATTGCATTCTACGAAGAAGTAAGTAGAAGTGTCGATCAGGGTGTTGCAGTGGATGTAATCTACTTGGATTTTGCCAAGGCGTTTGACACACAATAGGTGAGTATTCAAACTGAAAGAAATTGGCCTAGATGCAAATTCTTGTTCTTGGGTAGAACATTGGCTTAGAGGTAGAGAACAGAGAGTTGTTATAAATGGTAAATTTTCAAGCTGGTCAAAAGTGGTAAGTGGTGTCCTCTGTTCTGGGACCAATTTTATTCAACATATTTATAAATGACCTGGCAGTAGGCATTGAAAGTCATGTTTCTGTGTTTGCAGATGACACAAAACTAGGTAAAGTTATACAGGGCGAGCAGGATATTACTGTGCTGCAGAGGGATCTAGATAGACTGGGGGACTGGGCACTCAAATGGCAGATGAAATTCAATGTAGATAAATATAAAGTTATGCACTTCGGGGTAGCGAATGCACAAGCAACCTACACCCTAAACGGTATTGCATTAGGGGTAATGACAAATGAGAAGGATTTGGGAATTGTTATTGACAACAAACTCGGCAACAATGTGCAGTGTCAGTCTGCGGTTCTAAGGCCAGTAAGGTATTGTCGTGTATAAAAAGGGGCATCAAGTCGCGTAATAAAGATATAATTTTGCCTCTGTATAAATCAATGGTAAGGCCGCACCTTGAATATGCTGTGCAATTTTGGGCACCTTTTCTAAAGAAGGATATCATAGCACTAGAAAGGGTGCAGAGGCGGGCTACAAAATTAATAAAAGGAATGGAGCACTATAGTTATGAAGAAAGGTTAACTAATTTAAATCTGTTTAGTTTAGAAAAACGTCGCCTCAGAGGGGATATGATAACATTATATAAATATATTCGGCCAATACAAACCATTGTGTGGAAATCTGTTCATAAACAGGACTATGCATAGGACACGTGGTCATGGTTTAGACTGGAAGAAAAGAGATTTAGACTAAAGCAGAGGAAAAGGGTTTTTTACGGTAAGGACCATAAGGATGTGGAATTCTCTGCCAGCAGAGGTAGTTTTATCAGAGTCTGTACAGACGTTTAAACTGCAACTGGATGGATACCTGGAAAAACATAATATTCGGGGATATAATCTTTAATTATGGGGAAACAGCTTATTGATCCAAGGAGAAATCTGACTGCCATTTTGGGGTCAAGAAGGAATTTTTTTCCCTGGTTAGTGCAAAATTGGAAAGAGCGAAGCCGGGGTTTTTTGCCTTCTTTTGGATCAACAGCAACAAATTATCAGATATAGGAAAGGCTGAACTTGATGGACGCATGTCTTTTTTCAGCCTATGTAACTATGTAACAGTGTGGGGAGAAGTGGACTTCCACCTTCTAGCTATTGCCAATTTAACCAATAGAAAAAAAGAGCCACATCCTTTGCATATTACAATATATATTTTTTTATTAAAGCCATTGGTTTAAGGGGTTCGGGGTAGTGATTTTATAATATACTTGTACTGGTAGGGAACATCATTGGCAAGCGCTGTGGGGTCAAGTACCACCTAGTGACTATTATGATTTGATGTTTGATGTCATTAGCTCAGAATGTAACTCCCTACACATTTATTCACCTTAAACCATTGAGAGATAGCTTGCATTCCCAGTACCATATTGTTTGTGATGTTAGGAGACATTCTTATTAATCAACATTTGCACAAGAGTTTTGTAATTCACTATTTTGGCGAACTCTCGTCAACCATCTTGTGCAACAAATGTTGTACCTGTAGATACTTATAAAAACTCAATGCGTAGGAGCTCCTATCTCCTAAGCAAGTCCTCAAATGAAAGAAGAAGTCCCTTTGAGAAGAGCTGATTCATTTTTAATATTTCTCCTTGGGACCAAGGTGCTTATTTTTGTAAAATCTTGCATAGCAGGTTGAAGTGATCTAAAGTACTGGACCGAAAACTTCTATGAGACTGTATGCATAACAAAGAGCAGATGTGGAAAAATCACCATTTTTATAGCAGCTTTTTTGCCTGAACAGCTATTTTTAATCTATTCTACTAGATCCTCTCTCAAACCTGGCCTGAAGATCCTTCACTAGCCTAATACCTAGGTAGCCGATAAGTCCTTTCAGAGGTCAAAACAATGAGAACATATCTTGCTAACTTCACCACTAGGCAAATTTTTATTAAGGAACTGAGTCTTACTAACAGTGACATCATCATATTCTTTGACTAAGTGCATCACAGAGGGGACAGGAAAGCAAGGATTTGTCAGGATTATCAATATATCATCTGGGAAAATCTGGTATTTTTATGTCAATATGACAGAAGATAGTTAATTCTGAGCGGAGCAGAGTTTATTTTTGTCTTGTGCGTTGTTCACCAATCTTCCAAATCGTATGGGAATTATTTAATACAACAGAGGAATCCTTGCCAAATAAAGAGAAATAACAACTTACCTAAAGTGTTGGGATTCTCTATACAGTTTTCATATATGTTCGTGCTTTTATAGTAACCCATCTAAAAAGAATACAAAAGGAACATATTGTAATTTAAAAAAGTATTGTAACTTGCAACCGCAAAACACACACCCTAGTATCCACATACACTGTATGTCTAACCAAAAACAAGCCCTGCTTTTAGTTCCTTTGTGTCACTACACTATTGCTTTAAAACTTAATTGTATCACTGGACATCTGGGGCACACGCTGATTCCCAGGGCAAATATTGCATTATTTCATAAATCACATTTGCTGAATAAAATGTGACAGCGTAGGTTCCAAATAAAATCAGTTTGTTTGTAGAATAAGCTTGAGGGCTTAATGTTCCCAAGTATAGGAGTTAGACTGAAGAATTTCACAGACAGTGGCTTGCCAAGTTATAGTCAGTGCCTATTATGTATTATTGTTGTGAAAACTTATTTGTAGTAGCTTTACTTATTATTTCTATGTACCTGTGCCATTCATCAAGCCTCTCTGTTTACCTCATTGAGATAAAGTGGTTCTTACCAGAGAGCATTGTTCATCCCCAACAAGCAGAGACTGCAGGGTCTCCCTTGTTCTTCTGTCAAGAACATTGTCAGCAGGGGGCATCTTTCTTGGTAACTCATTGTAGTAATCAGGGGCATCCTTATGTTCCAATTTGTCGGATGTATTACTGAGATTTAATATTTCCCTAAATACAAAGATATAAAGTCAACAATATCATCCACAACATTACTGAAACCATTAGGGTCACATCTCAACATTATGTAAGCAACAGAGTTCATGTAGATACAGATATTCAAACTGGACCCTGCCACAACCTGTCTGGCACTCTGTTCTGCTACACAGGCTAGTGGACCATAACCCTGAGAAGGGCAGGTTTTAGACATCCTAAAAAACATTCTTGGTCTGGGGTAGACTTTATTATTCCTAAATTGGGTAAAAAAAATACATGACAGTTCCTTAAAAGCCTACTTAATTAGGAAAAATAAGGATTTTGCAAACAAGAAAACTGAATTAGAATAAGAATATAGTTACATAGTTATATATATCAATTATGGTTTCAAAACAGCAATTACTATGACGTTCACATACATTCGTCCGAACATTGTTTTCTTAATATTGCATAGATTTCAAAATCTAAAGAGGTATAACAGACTCTTACGTGTCATTGGACTCGGTGAAAGACGGTTTTCTTAGGTACTGTTTGAAACGCAGTTCAAAAGCGTGTCCAATTGAGCTGATTACTTCCTGAGCTTTGGTGTTTGAACATTCCAATATGTGGCATGCTAAAATAATACAAGAAGTTATTAATTAGTGAGAAAATATCCAAAATTATGTTCTGTCAACATTTTAATGTTTTCCAAGAATTTTAACACTCCACAAAACATTTTTTATATTATAGTTTATCAAGTGTTTATCTGTTCTTCACCAGCAGATGGCAATGTGCAATCAGTTTCCATAAGTCTGCATCCTTTGCAAAAAGACTAAAGTCATTCAATTTGCTATTATGTTTTGTTTATATACTTCAAAAGGCATGTGCAATGAGATAGCAAACTAAGATTTATTGTGGGGGGGGCAGCGTTACTTGGTCTTAAGAAAGTTGAATTGTAGGTGACAAGCTTATAAATTGGTCCAGGACTTTCAAATATGCTTTCACCAATTCGCCTATGATTCACCAATGCAAATGTTTGGCTATAGTTTTGCTAGAGAAATCAGTAAGGAATAAAAGGTTTAAGTTGCCCATTTTAGCAACTCTTGTGTTTAAGATATACATATATATATATACACTCGCTGACCACTTAGGTACACCTGTTCAATTGCTTGTTAACTCAAATAGCTAATCAGCCAATCACATGGCAGCAACCCAATGCATTTAGGCATGTAGACGTGGTCAAGACAACATGCTGAAGTTCAAACCGGGCATCAGAATGGGGAAGAAAGTTGATTTAAGTGACTTTGAATGTGGCATGGTTATTGGTGCCAGACGGGCTCGTCTGAGTATTTCAGAAACTGCTGATCTACAGCAGCAGAAGACCACACCGGGTGCCACTCCAGTCAGCTAAGAACAGGAAACTGAGGCTACAATTTGCACAGGCTCACCAAAATTAGATAATGGAAGACTGAAAGAACGTTGCCTGGTCTGATGAGTCTCAATTCCAGCTGTGACATTCAGATGGCAGGGTAATGTTCTTGAACATGACAATGAGTTCACTGCACTCCAATGGCCTCCACATGCACCAGATCTCAGTCCTATACACCACCTTTGGGATGTGGTGTAAAGGGATATTTGCATAATGGATGTGCAGCCGACAAATCTCAGCAGCTGCGTGATGCCATCATGTCCATATGGAGCAAAATCTCTGTGGAAGGTTTCCAGCACATTGTAGAAAGTATGCCATGAAGGATAAGGGCTGTTCTGAAGGCAAAAAGGGGGTCCAACCCAGTACTAGCAAGGTGTACCTAATAAAGTGGCCCGTGAGTATATATATATATATATATATATATATATATATATATATAAATTAAACATTTACTGTTCATAAACTGTTCAAATATTTTTATAATACAACTCTAGATTTGTTGACCGTTAATTGCAAACAAGTGTTGATCATTTAAAATGGTCAACCAAATTACCAGCAGGCAGACTGGTAATTTTAAACCGAAATGGCAGGCCCACCTGGTTTGCCCATTTATAAAGTCACCCAAAAAATGATTACATACATACTGGCCAGTTTTGTTCAGAACAAGTAAGTAGTCAGCAAAAATTTTCAAATGTCCACATAAGATTCAATCACTTTTAAAATGCTGCCCATATCATACTCTAATCCCACTGGCCATTTATAGAACAATAAAAATTGTTTCTGTCAGTCCTATTATCAGCACTGCCAGGCACTCCAAGGTGAAATCACTTAAATCACAATTGGCCACCTGTAAACAATCCTACCTCTTTGGTTAACTGGATCCTTGGCAACATATGCAACATAGTCTGTTGTATCCTAAAAAAAGAAAATTGATTATTAATTTATATAATAATATTTAATAATCAGGAATTCATTTTTCTAACTACTTCTATAATATATATATTCACACTATATAGACAACTCCAAGTTGAGTTAAATTACTAGTATTTGAAATACTGTGGGATGTCTAGTTTTCAAAAATATATGGTTATGAATGATTAAATTAAATTGAATTGGTCGGCTTCAAAGATGTCCCAAATAGAACATGGGGCAGAATTACCAGATTTGGGAAAAAAAAGTTTTGAAATAGCAAAATGCTACTTGTACTTATTGCACAATAATTTGCAAAAAAAAAAAACATTGGGTATTTCTAAACTCAGGACAAATGTTACAATCTCTTTAGTAGGTTTTTTCACTATCATTTGTAGATGAGTGAAATATTTTTTAAATAAAAGTCAGAAAAGGTGCTTTTCTTTAATTTTTCTATCCAAAGAAATCCTGTCTTGTCTTGAATAACAAAAACATATAACTCCTGTGGGTTCACTAAAGGTGATAAGATTACAGCAAAACACGAGCACTGCTAAATGTTAAAACGGCCTCGCTCATGAAGGGTACAAAACGGGAAAAACAACAACAGTCCTTAATTGGTTAAAATACACAAATGTAGAGAGAGGAAATTTTGAGGCGGCCTAAATCCACAGAAGAACTGTGGTAGGTTTTCCAGGATGTTTGTAATAACCTACCTGACAGGTTCCTTAAAAAAAAAAACTGTGTGCTAGTATATCTAGAAGAATAGATGCTGTTTTGAAGGAAAAGTGTAGTCACAACAAATACTGATTTGATTTAGATTTTTCTTCACTCACTTTGCATTTTGTTAAATGATTACAATAAATTATTAACGTGTTCATTTTGAAAGCATTCTTACTATACAGCATTTGTCACATCTGCTTAAAACTTTTGAACAGTACTGTTTATGTTAACCTCTGTTGTATTTATTATACCTAATAGAAGCTACAGTGGGGACAAATTATTATAGTGTTCGGTATTTTGTTGTTCATGTATGGAGCTCTCTAAAAAATCATGGCATTATGAAGTCAACATTATTGCTGGCATTGAGAAGAGTAGCTTACTAGTCACTATTTTTCAGAAAAATGTTTTTTGAGCCTATTGCAGCCCTCTCTCTCTTTTTTCGTTACTTAACCCCTTAAGGAGAAGACTGCTAAACCCATTAAAAACAATGCATTTTGAGCCTGTACATGTACGGGCTTTGTCATTAAGGGGTTAATACATACTGGTCTGATAAAAGGTGTGATAGGCCAGAACAATGAAACTTCAATTCATGCAGGCAGTATGATACATTCATATTAAATAGTCACATATTATTGTTTTTTAATCAGAAAGCATAGAAACAATTTTATAGACAGGGTACCGTTGCTCCTTTCTCTAATCCACAATGGCCCATTTACTGTATGTCTACACTCCACAATGGATTATGGAGAGAACGCAGTGAGTCACAACATGACTCATATCAACGGAGCCCCAAGCTCTAGCTCTAGGGTAAATAATACAATTGGGCAACTTTTAATTTAATGCAAAAATGAATTCAATGCTGATATGTCATACTACATGAGAATTATGCTTCTAACATTATTATACAATGATGGACAATACAAGAAATTGCAATAGTAATTGAACATGAAAATGACATTATAAGTATATATCTATATATTTATACTCACTGGGTCTCCACCAGAAGCAAATGAAATTGACTGCATGTGATGATTTGCAATTACCTAGAAGATATATCGCACATAGACATATTAGACTTTTATTTTAGGGTCAAGAACAACTGTTGTACTATTGACTAGACTGTTGACCAAACTTTGCATCAGAATTGTCCTTTATATTAACTAGAACAGAGCCAAAATGCCACTATTTTCCAACTGAATTACCTTTTCTCATTCATACCACTTGCACAGTATTCATATAGTCAGAAATTATGCTAATACCCAGAATAAATAAGGTATTTTTTAAAAAGTTGAACTCGATGAGCAGGTAAGTCTGTGTAAGATATAGTAACATAGTAACATAGTTCATAAGGTTGAAAAAAGACCAAAGTCCATCAAGTTCAACCTATATACATATTGTGTCCCTACTGTGTTGATCCAGAGGAAGACAAAAAAACCTTATGAAGCAGATGCCAATTGCCCCATACCAGGGGGAAAATTCCTTCCCGACTCCAAATATGGCAATCAGAATAAATCCCTGGATCAACGTTCTGTCCCTATTAATCTAATATCCATAGTACTGGTTTACTCAAGAGGAATCCCATTGTGTTGGGAGCCCGCTGTTGTCCTTGGAGATTAATAGTTGACTTATATTTATTACAGTTTGTAATATTATTCCTCTCAAGAAACACGTCCAGGCTCCTTTTAAACTCTTTTATTGAGTTTACCATTACCACTTCCTCTGGCAGAGAGTTCCATAGTCTCACCGCTCTTACTGTAAAGAACCCCCGTCTGTGCTGGTGTAGAAACCTTCTTTCCTCCAGCCGTAGAGGATGTCCCCTTGTTATAGATACAGTCCTGGGTATAAATAGGTCCTGGGAGTGATCTCTGTACTGTCCCCTTATATATTTATACATAGTTATTAAGTCCCCCCTAAGCCGTCTTTTTTCCAAACTAAATAACCCTAATTCTGATAATCTTTCTGGGTACTGTAGTCCGTCCATTCCCCTTATTACTCTAGTTGCCCGTCTTTGAACCCTCTCCAGCTCCACTATATCTTTCTTGTACACTGGTGCCCAGTACTGTACACAGTATTCCATGTGTGGTCTGACTAGTGACTTGTACAATGGTAGAATTATTTCCTTGTCATGGGCATCCATGCCCCTTTTGATGCACCCCATGATTTTATTTGCCTTTGCAGCAGCTGCCTGACACTGGTCGCTACAGGTAAATTTACTGTTAACCAAGACTCCTAAGTCCTTTTCCATGTCAGTCGTCCCCAGTGTTTTCCCATTTAATACATATTCCCAGCCTGGATTTTTCTTCCCCATGTGCATAACCTTACATTTATCTGTGTTGATCCTCATCTGCCACATCCCAGCCCAAGCCTCCAACCTATGCAGATCCATTTGTAATCGTGCACTGTCCTCTATTGTGTTAACCATGTTACAGAGCTTAGTATCGTCTGCAAAGATTGATACTTTACTATACAATCCCTCTACAAGGTCATTAATAAATACATTAAAAAGAATAGGACCCAAAACTGACCCCTGTGGAACCCCACTAGTAACAGTCACCCACTCAGAGTATGTACCATTAATAACCACCCTCTGTTTCCTATCACTGAGCCAGTTACTTCCCCACATACACACATTCTCCCCCAGCCCAAGCATTCTCATTTTATGTACCAGCCTTTTATGTGGCACCGTATCGAATGCTTTGGAAAAATCAAGATATACGACATCCAGCGATTCTCCCCGATCCAGTCTTGAGCTCACCTCCTCATAAAAGCTGATCAGGTTAGTTTGACAGGACCGATCCCTTGTAAACCCATGCTGATATGGAGTCATACATTTATTTTCATTGAGATACACCAAAATAGCATCTCTTAGGAAACCCTCAAACAGTTTACATACAACAGAAGTTAAACTAACAGGCCTATAATTCCCCGGGTCACTTTTTGTCCCCTTTTTGAATATTGGCACAACATTTGCAATGCGCCAGTCCTGGGGAACAGACCCGGTCACTATAGAGTCCTTGAATATTAGAAATAGGGGTCTGTCTATTACATTACTTAACTCCCTTAGAACGCGGGGGTGAATGCCATCTGGACCTGGTGATTTGTCGATTTTGATTTTTTTTAGGCGGCACTGCACTTCTTCCTGGGTTAGACAGGCGACATGTACTGGGGCATTTATCTCATCCTGCTGTATATTACCTGGCATTTCATTTTCCTCTGTGAATACAGCAGAGAAGAATATATTTAATAGATTCGCTTTTTCCTGATCCCCGTCTATAACTTCTCCCTCATTACTTTTTAAGGGGCCAACGCTTTCATTTTTAACCTTTTTACTATTTATATAGTTAAAGAACATTTTGGGGTTTGTTTTACTCTCTTTGGCAATGAGTCTTTCTGTCTCCACTTTTGCTGCTTTTATCTGATTTTTACATATTTTATTTTTTTCCCGAAAGCTTTTTAGTGCTTCCTCACTGCCTTCCTGTTTTAGTAGCTTAAATGCCTTTTTTTTGCCATTTATTGCCTCCTTTACATTTTTATTTATCCACATTGGTTTTCTCTTGTTCCTGACTCTTTTATTCCCATACGGTATGTACTTTTCACAGTGAGAATTTAAGATATTTTTAAAAATCTCCCACTTAGTGTCTGTACTTTTGTTTTTGAGGACATTTTCCCAATTTACAGTGTTAAGGGATTCTCTCAGTTGATCAAACTTTGCCTTCCTAAAGTTCATAGTTCTTGTGGCTCCTCTAAGAGTTCCCTTATTGAAGGACAAGTTATACTGTATTATATTGTGATCACTATTTCCTAGGTGCCCTCTGACCTGCACATTAGTTACT
This sequence comes from Spea multiplicata, assembly GCA_009364415.1. Taxonomy (NCBI): domain Eukaryota; kingdom Metazoa; phylum Chordata; class Amphibia; order Anura; family Pelobatidae; genus Spea; species Spea multiplicata. The sequence goes on from VKOC01049127.1 coordinate 14,549, forward strand.
CTGTCGGGTCTGTTGGTTAATATTAAGTCCAGTAGAGCGCCCCCTCTGGTTGGGTCCTGTACCATTTGGAACAGATAGTTATCTTTATTTATAGTCAGAAACCGGTTTCCTTTATGAGATTCACAGGTCTCGGTTTCCCAGCTTATGTCGGGATAGTTAAAGTCCCCCATAATAACCACCTCATTGTGATTTGCTGCCTTGTTTATTTGCTTTAATAATTGATCTTCTGCTGCTTCAATTATATTTGGTGGCAAACCCCGATCAGTATTTTATTATTTTTCTTTCCATATATTTCTACCCACATCATCATCTCCATCACATAATATCATTCCAGAAATGTTATTTAATGGTGTAATAGGAATAATTAATACATTTTTTAAAAATTTTAAATTCAAAGTTCAATGAATCTTATAGGAGAGCATGCAAATAAAGCATCTTTTGTATTTGATGAGAATGTGCTGTGTCCGCAGTAGCTGAGTCAGCATATTGCTTTATATGCATCCTTAAGAACAATACCATCTATGAGTGGAACTGGAAGCAAGCAGGGAGCAGGAAGGGGCAGAATGGGGTAGAGTGTAAGATTCATAATCCTGCTTGGAGATGATGAATGAAGAGGGAGGGCTTCAGGTAGCTTCACCTGGGAAGTTCCCAAGTATGGATATGACTATGTGTTATGAAGGGCAAACCTCAGTGAGCAGCTCCTGCGGGAAGGGTAGGGCTTGCCCTGTGTGACACGAGTTAAATTAGCAAGGATGGTTTTAAGTACCGTTCAACATTACCAATGCATTGTACAGGGCCAACTTAGATTGTTTTGCAGTAAAGGTCACTGCAAATACATGGATATACCAGGGAATTAAAGTTTAGAACTCTCATGCAACCATCCCTCGTATAAAACACCTCCCTCGTATAAAACTATCCAACACTCACTGATCTTGTGGTGTCTTTATCCATGGAGAGAAATAATCATTCAGAAACTATATCTGAGCTCATAAGTACGTGATAACATACCTGCTTGGTATCAGCATTTGCCAGAGTTAGGCAGTTTGTTGAGATTGTTAATATAGCATTTATGCCAGAAAACTGCAAGTTGCTTTTCCCCAGGACAGAGGACAGGAATTTCAGTGGTGGCTAAAAAGAAGAAGAAACCAATTACACTCTGTGTTTGTACAGTAGATGTTTTATTAACAAGGCTCTCCATTGGGTGACTTGCACCTGAAAGCCACAATCCATGTATATCATCTAGCAATTAATCCACATAAAAAATTACATTAAACAGTATTAACTTGAAATAAAACATATAAGAATGATCTGTTTGAAATATATGCTTTATCCCCAAAACGGCACCTTTTCAGTACTTTTTTTTACAATATCCTTCATTACTCTTCATTAAATGAGGTTAGGGGCATCTACCCAAAACTCTAGTTTATAAGAATGTATTGAGGCGTAGATGCATATAGATTTTTATCAGATGTCACACAAGGTAATAACTTTTCTGCTGAATGGGTTGTCTCACTGTGCTATAAACTAAAACAGTAAGTTAGTTATCAACAGGACACATCATGTGGGCACTTTTAGTCAAAGGAGACATAGAGAAGGAAAACAGTGCATATATTCTTGGTAATATGATATGTTTAAAAAAAATTAGTATTAACCTTTTATTTTTAATAGAAGTCGGGGTATTATAAGTGTGACAAACCATAGATTTGCATGCTTTCTTTCTAAACCATTAAACTTACACAGAAGGACAGTGATGGGTTCACATTCTTTGATCCTCTGGGCAGATATCCCCAACAATACTTCAAACTAACTATAAGATACTTATGGTCAGTGACCTTGCTAGTGGGGCAGCACAAAGACAGTCGAAGAACCTACTCACCTAGCTCTACATGAACCAAGCCAGAAGAGCTTCTGCACAAGAGTATGGAGCCACTAAATAAGGGATGAGCCCAACGCAAGCCCACACTGATTCTATTCCTCTATTAAAGAGGAGGCATGGGTAAGATGCTGTCACAATGATCTTGAGAAATACAAGTGAGGAACCCAGTATGGAGGAATGGCACTGGTAACGAGCACTGGAATACTGTAGGAATTGTCAGACAAGCCGAGTCAGGAGTGGAGAAGGCAAGGATGTCAGGAACAAGCACAATTCAGCAACGAAGGGAATAGTCATACAAGCCGAGTCAGGAGTGGAGAAGGCAGCGAAGCACAATTTCAGGCAACGGAGAGACTAGACAGGTAAGTATACTGCAATAGGAACTGCTCAGCCAGAACAATAACCGAGCACTGAATGGAAGTCAGTGCTCGGCTTTTGAATCTGCCGCTTTCCCCAAGCTCCGCCCCCAACGGATGATGTAACGCTAGATACGTTACGTTGCCTCCAGGGAGGTTCGCCCCCGCGCGTACCGCCCATCACTTGCAACGGGGATACCATGGAGGACATGCCACGGGTGCCTGCTGGATGCTGGCACCCCGAAGCAAGGTCCTGGGACCAAGGAGCTGCGGGGGAGGTAAGGTTCGAGTACCCGCTAGACGCGGGCACTCGGGTGCGGTACTGCGTTGTGGTCCGTGACGCGGACCGTGACAGATGGTGAACTCATGAGGAGTGAGAATTTTTTTATGTGCCTTCAATGCACCTGCTACTCGTGGTTTAGTGAATAAAACCCATTATTAAATCTTAGGTCAAAAATAGCTCTACTATGTGGACTGTACTTGGAGGAACATGCGTATCTCAATGTTCGATGTCCTGTGGATCTTCTGAATATAAAAATCTAGCATGCCCAGATTCTTGGCTCACTTGGTATCATCAATTTACTATGGTCTACGAAATGTACTGCTTTAATTCCAAAACCAGACAGATCTCTTGAATGTTGAGTTACATGCCAATTAAGACTTAATGTTTCTTCCGTCATTGTGGTCATATGGAGGATAATTTATCAAACATGCTTACAGATCACGTGTAAGATATCATGTGTTTTTTTTTCTTTCTGTAAAATTAATAATTTTCAAATTGACCTTAGTTGATCTTGTTCTTTGGTGAGATTCATTAGGACATTGTTCTTGTGTTCAGTTAGAAAAATGCCTAATTTTAGTTTAAAGTCCAGCAAGAGTTGTATGAATTATCTAATTTAACATGGAAGTAAAACATACACATCAGTGTATTCCTGATCTGTTTGTTACATTATTTTCCTAAAACTGTGACCTTGGGAAAAAGTTTAACATTTATCTGTGTTACTTATTTTGCTGAAACAAATGTAGCCCACAACCTAAGACGCATAAAAGGCATACATGTCCAGCTTACATGGGACTGCACTGCATTTGAACCCAAATGAGACTCTGAAGTCTTTTATGCTTTTCAGGTCATGCGCTCCCCCAGTTTGTATATTTTTGTGCTGTACACATTTGCAACAAATCATGCATGTTTAGTGTTTGTTACATTAGCACGGTTGGCTCTTTAATTATAGGAGGTCCGACAGAAAACTGGCTTTGGTTATTGGCACTTGTTGTGTACCTTGGAGAAAGCATCTGAAATTTGCTACCAAATCTAACCAAAGGTAGCGTCCACATGTGGTGACCGTGAAATTACGGTTGTATGCCAATGGTATAAATAATTTCATAATATAAAGCCTTAGATGTTGAAAACAAGTATTACCTAGTTGTAAAATTGGCAACAAAAGAATCTGAGGCCTGTGCTTAAATCTTAATGCATCTAAAACATAAATGCCAAGTTAAAGAACATTCTTCTTCAGCTATCCAGTTTCCTATTAAATCACAAAATAATACACAGGGGCCTTTTTTCTCAAACCCAACAGTTTACTTTAAATTCAATATTTATTGATATAGAAAGGCTCACAGATCGGGATCTTTGGGGTTTAACAAATGAAGGCAGCAAAGTATACCAGATATTCTCTGTGTCCTCCAGTAAACACAGAGCTTTTAGGCATGCAGCAAATGATATTATTCTTCTGTGTGTATGGGAACTGACAAGGTGTTAGGCTTGTTGGTTAGTCTGCTTTGGGATTTTGTGATACAATATGTTTTAACATGCTATGTTATAAGTTGTTGCTAGACATTTATTATACATAAAATCATTTCATTTTTTTATAATTACCTTTCGCTTTTTAGTGGCTCCTTTTGCATTCGGAACTGCTTCACAGAGCCGACTTATTGCTTCTCTGCAAGAAAAGGAAGATTCTAAAAGTACAGTATTACATCTGGTTTTACAGAGCTCTTTTTAGTGAATGCTGGATTAGGGGTTTACATATTCACACAGATTCTTATGTACATGAGTGTAGGAACCCCTAAAATGGTTTGGATAAGGATTTTCCCTTATCCCACATTACAGTGGGCACTTTGCTACTACTGATTCTCTCTAAAGTAATCTAGGCTCCCTCTTCTTGCCAGAGGAATCTATACACACACAATTACACATAGCTAAATTATACAAAATGAAAGATAAGATGCATAACTTAATAACATCAAATAGTTGATGATACAACAATACTATATTGTATGTATGCATTGATTATGTTGGTTCCATTTTTTGAATAGTCCAGTAGTCATGTTTCATCTGATTTGGCAGAGTAATATTGGTGTTATGAAAAAAAATGTATTCTGGTGCAAAGTTTTAAGATCTTCTCTCCAATCTTGATCAGTGGATCATTCTGCTAGTTGCTATTGTGCGAAACCCACTATTCAAAGCTTGAACCAAAACTACCACTTTTATCATAACCCAAAACTTGATGGGTGGCATAAATACAACCAGCCTGTAACTAATCTTCTTCCTCAACATTGCATTAAGATGAATCTCCCATAACAAGGGAAATTCTAGAGTTCCAACCATTTTGGTCCCAGGTTAAAAGACAGAAATAAGTGAGCTGACCAAATATAATAAATATACTAGTAATAAATTGGATATTTCATTTTTATACCCGCAAATTATAGAATTCTATGGCGACCAAACAATTCAAGGGTGACTAACAGTGTAATTGTTCTCAAGTAGACTTATCTAGCTTAAAAATGTATTATGTGTTTTAGTGCACAATGATTTTTTTGTACACTACTGACTTTTCTATCTCCTTTCTTTTGCCCACTCAATAATCACAATAACACTGGCTCCCTTTGTTCATTGTATCTCTTAAATAAGAAAGATGATATAAGAAGCAAAGAATGTTAGTAGAAAAAAATGGTTAAAAAGCGCAAAATCTCTGCAGCGACCACATAACAGAAAGTGTTTTTGTTCTGACAGAACGGAAACAACTCATCTGAACAAAGATAGTTATTTAGCAACTATCTGTCCAACGTAAAACACAGCCATATTAAAAAAAGACATTATTGTTTAGTTCTTTAAATGAGCGTAGCCTAAGAGATATCTGTGAGAAAATTACTTCTGTTCTTCAATTTTCTTTGGATGTTTCACGCAAGAGCCAAATTACAGGCCGGGAAGGGAAATTGCTGTATAGTACGGGAAATCTAGGTCAGGAGTTTAATTAAGTACTTTCAATTGGGCATGAAACAGAGTATAGTAATATATATATATATATTATATAAATAATATATATATATATAATATATATATATATTATTATGCCTATACATAATAAAGCTGGATGCACCCTTGATTATTTTGTTTATGAAAATGTATGCACCAACTAAAAGTCTGTGAAACCAAATCTGCTCTGGGTCAAATCCATGGGGAAGGCGCATTTTCATGGCAAGATTTATCTGTGTGTTTGGGAATATATAAGTACTGCACAAATTGAGACCTTTAATGATTTATAAAAATGATTTTATATTGAGTTGTATTAATCCTGTAATCTGGAATTTATTACCATTTTCATTGGGCTATGAAGCACCAAACTGATATGGTCTGAGACCATCAATGGACATTACTTATAAATCATGTACAAATTATTAGTACAATGACTAAAACCATACTTGCACCATATATTAAGCATTAACAGAATTAACAGCTTTTATGCAAACTTCTGTTTTGATACGTTACCACTACTTCAGCTGTTAGTTTTTATGTGGTTTTAAACAATTATTTAATATTTTGTATATATATATGTACACCACTTTATATAGTGTGATTGTGTGCCTTTTGTTCACATATCTACGGTTCCCCAGTCAATAGACGAAGACTGGTTTATTTCTCACACACAGGGCTGGATATATCCAGCAAAACACACATTAACATAAATCAAGATATTGGGACATAAACCGCCCCCTTAATCTGTCTCCCAGAGACAACAGGAGCAGTAACGGGATTTACAATACAATAGGGTCCCAACCTCCGGGGTAAATGTCTGTAGTGGTGGAACTGGGGGAAAGGGGGGGCAACATAATTATGCACCATGGTGTGGGTCTGACATTAAACTAAAACAATGGCAGTCCCTCCCTGCTTGCAGATCCTGGCTGTCTGCCGGAGATAATCCCCTCAGCAAGTGATGAGATGATACTGCTGGAGGTAGCCACAGAAATCTTTACAAACCCAGGGCCCATAGTCAATAGGGAGGAGGCTGGCAGTCAGGCCTCTCCAGTGGTCCCAGTGATTGAGGGTTCCGTCATAGGGGGAATGATATATAAATGGTTGAAAGGGATGGAGAGGCTAAAAAAGGGATGAAGAAAAAGACAGGGAGGAATATATTAATGAACCCTCATTTTTGTTCTGCTACTGCACACCAAGGTAAGTGTCTACTGAAGACCTTAAAAAGAATAGAAGTTCAAATGTATTTCACAATTAATTAAAAAAAAACACAAAATATGCTTTTGACTAATAAATAGTAATTTCTACTACAAAAATTAACATTATTGTTTTACATTAGTGATTTGAAAAAAAGAAACATACTTTTTTGAGCAGCTAAAATCTGTGTATTACATAGCAGTAGTATTTAGTAGTAACTTTTATTTATATAGTGCCAACAATTTAAACAGCGCTTCGTACAACAGCGCTTCGTACAAACAGCGCTTCCATAAAAAGGATATATCAAAACTAGAATTGAGTAAGAAAAACTGATACTGTAGGTAAAGAGGGCCCTGCTCGCAAGCCTTGCAATCCAAAGGACAATGGTTTGCCACAAAGAATTCCGGTGTCCACCAATGGGACCACCGGAAAATTAAATCACATCACAACGCGGTGACTTCTCTCTTCACCGTGCACCAGAAAGTGATGTCATTTCCAGCCATCTCTTTTTTGCATCTCTTTTAATTACTTATGTGCCTCTTTTTTCTGTGTTGTCCAAGTCCTTCTCCCTCTTTTCTATACTCTTTTTGTCTTGCTAAACCCCTTTTCTGCCTACTTCTTGCAATCTCTTTTCCCTTTGATCTCTCTTTTTCTGTCTCTGAATTATGTACAAAAATAAAGCAGAAAAAAAGAGGACAGCAAGAGAAAATGGGGAGAGAGGCTTGAAAAACACAGCAGAAGAGGAATCAAATGCAGAAAAAGGGATAAAGAAAATTAATTTGTACAGGAATCAGAGAAAGAAAGGGAGATCGAAAGAAAGAGCAAGGAGGCGGCAGTGTTTATAATTGTTGCATGTTAGTGTTGAGTGCCTGGTTGCCTGTGTTGGTGTGAGTGATTGGGTGTGTTAGTGTGGCTAGTGTGTTTGTGCGTGTTAAAGTAAGTGTCCCAGTGTGTCTATTAGTGTAGTTGTCTGTGTGTGTCTGCATATGTTGGTGTGTGTCTATGTACATGTGTGATATTTTTGTATGTACATTTTTGTAAATATTTTATTATATCTTTTCATGTGACAACACTGAAAAAATGACACTCTGCAACAATGTAAAGTAATGAGTGTACAGCCTGTATAACACTGTAAATTTGCTGTCTCCTCAAATATAACTCAACACACAAAAGTGAGTACACCCCTAAGTGGAAATGTCCAAGTTGGGCCCAAAGTGTCAATATTTTTTGTGGCCACCATTATTTTCCAGCACTGCCTTAATCCTTTTGGGCATGGAGTTCACCAGAGCTTCACAGGTTGCCACAGGAGTCCTCTTCCACTCCTCCATGACAACATCACAGAGCTGGTGGATGTTAGAGACCTTGCGCTCCCCCACCTTCCGTTTGAGGATGCCCCACAGATGCTCAATAGGGTTTAGGTCTGGCGACATGCTTGGCCAGTCCATCACCTTTACCCTCAGCTTCTTTAGCAAGGCAGTGGTCGTCTTGGAGGTGTGTGGTGTGTTTGGGGTCGTTATCAGGCGAGGCCTGTTCTGAGTTGAACCTGTCCTGTAAAACCGCCGTATGGTCTTGCCCACCGTGCTGCAGCTCAGTTTCAGGGTCTTGGCAATCTTCTTATAGCCTAGGCCATTTTTATGTAGAGCAACAATTTTTTTCAGATCCTCAGAGAGTTCTTTGCCATGAGGTGCCATGTTGAACTTCCAGTGACCAGTATGAGAGAGTGTGAGAGCGATAACACCAAATTTAACACACTTGCTCCCCATTCACACAGAGACCTTGTAACACTAATGAGTCACATGACACCAGGAAGGGAAATGGCTAATTGGGCCCAATTTGGACATTTCCACGTAGGGGTGTATTCACTTTTGTTGCCAAGGTTTAGACATTAATGGCTGTGTGTTGAGTTATCTTTGAAGGGACAGCAAATGTACCCTGTTATACAGGCTGTACACTCATTACTTTACATTGTAGCAGAGTGTCATTTCTTCAGTGTTGTCACATGAAAAGATATAATAAAATATTTAGAAAAATGTGAGGGGTGTGCTTATGTCTGGGTGTATGTGTGTTGGTGTTGGGTGCCTGTTGTTGGTGTCACTGTCTGTGTGCATGTGAGTTGTTTGTGCAAGGTGGCAAACTGGGGCTCCAAATTCAAACTCTGTAGTAAAAGGCTTGGTCAAATAGTCTGCTCTGTAGGATTCACAAGTATCTGCATGTCAAACAGTTTCCAAATAGATTAACTATTTAATTGTTTTATGGAAATACAAGTTTACTTGGTTAGAGAAATCTTTTGGACATTTGTAAGCTATCAATAATGAGCACATCTCCACATGTAGAATGTCTGCGTAAAAGCAAGGATTATCAGTCATAAGGTAAATGTGACTTAAATTATGGAAATTCATTAGCATTTCTCTGAAATAGAAGAAAAAAGAAACTACTCGGAAGCTTTGCTACTGGAAATGTAATCATTAGATTATATATAAATGTGGGAGCATATATGTGAATACAGTTAAACATTTAATTCTGAGCTTGTATAAATTGGCCATTTCCTAGAAAACTGTATTACCTTGTAACTTGTGTTCTTGTACCAAAGTCGAGAGATCTCATTGACTGCAGCACTTCTATACAGCCCATGTACTGCAAAATAAATACAGAAACATAACCCTTCATTGTATTGCCAAATTATTCCTTAATCTTATTGTGTCTAATAAAGAAACATTGGAAAAGTAAGTTTCTCCATCCTTGGTAAAGTAATGGTATCATTCAGAATAAAGAGAGTATGCTTTTCACCATAGTCTTGATGCAAAAAACTAATGACATATAAAAAAGACTGGTGAGATATAATCTTAATGAATAATTTTCACTAAAGCAGTTTATATATTTACTACTGTATGAGTTGGTTGCGAGTTGTAGCAAGAGACAGCTCACATGTCCTCTCCTGGAGTTCCCATAATATAGAAAAAATGTTTACATTTTGAAAAGAATTAAGTTGTTTTAAAAATGGGGGTCCCCAACAAGATCATCAATGTAATTCCCCAGAGGGTTTGATTGTTAAATTAAAAATACATTGCGAATGGGAGGTGTAGAACGCACTCATGCCTTCCCTTTGCCCCACTGCTCCCTGTGGGATAGGGGTTTAAAGATAATTCAACCCTTTGGTGATGCATGGAGTCCATCATTGCCTCTCCCCTTCTTTTTATCCCATGTGCTAAGGGATTGAGGGGATTCAGGAATGGCCACTCACAACATAAATAAATATGCAATTAAATAGCATTTAAAAATGCATCACCTCTAAGTCAACTATGTACAGGGTGAGGTCCATCCAGTACAACTTTTGGGTGCCAAATCTTGATTCTATATGTTGCAAATGCCAACAGGAGTGTCAGGAGGGTGGACATTTCACTACTCATCCTTTTGGCACCTGGAGGTGTGTGATGGGTTCACACCTTTCTTTCTATGTAACGTCATGTAAAGAGGTTATTCTCCACCCTAAGTGATAAGTTACCAAATTTCAATTTTATACATGTGGATAGGTCTCACATTCAATAAATAAAATTGTGAGCACAATTACAAAAAAGGACTGAGAATTCAAAATAGTAATTCTTTATTTATTAAAAATAATAAAAATTACAGAAATCCAATATTAAACAGAGTATAACATAGAATGCATATTAAAGTTTATATGCATGAAAAATAAAAATAAACATACCAGTCAGTCTCGATATGAAGACTAGCATCAATCTCTCGGTCTGCCCCAGATTATAAACAGAGATTTGCATATATATAAGGTTTTATAGCTAAACCTGCGTATTGCTACCTCAAAAAGAATATTAACGGTCAGAAAAAAATCAGGAGAGGGAAATTTCCAAGGCCAAGCTGTTGATCATTTTTACAGAATAGCAAAAACATTCTTAACACATAAAAAAATCTTATGTAACAGAAGCTACTAGTTCTGCGTAGTTAAATCCTTCACCTTAACTTCTATTGAGGCCTGTAAAAAAATCTTAAAAAACACTGCAAAAGATTTAAATAATCTATGTGTGTCTTTTATTAAGTATATATAATAATAATATATATAATAATATAAATATATTGTGCAGAGGTGTTGGTGTTGTAATCTAACTAAAGTCTTCATTTAACACCCTCCGCTCCCTCCACTGCAACCAGGGAGTTTAAGCAATGTCTCGTTTTTAACTACAATAAACAAAGAATACATGCCTTGTTTTTCCTTATAAAATATATTCCAATATGCATTTCACATGGGAATCAGGCTGAAGTGGCCCATTACGTAACTAGATAATATAGGATTTATGGTGAGATGTGTGACACAATGACTTATTCTCTGCCATTCCCAGGTTGTAACATTAATAGGATACGCTCAATTGTAAACGCATGTTTCATATTTGTTCTCCTATTTTCTGTTGTGAAAGCGAGTAATTTAGATTTTGCTAAATTGTATTTCTAGCCAAAGAATATGCCTTGCACAGGTCTTCATTATGTATGCTAACAGTATTAGCTGCAGAGACGCTCTTAGCTAGCACCTCTCTAGTGTCATTGACAAAATGAAGTGTTCAGAGGAGTAGGTGAGTCACGCTCTGAGATCATATGATGATGGGTGAGGGCACACTTGCATCTTTGGCCTGTGCGTGGGAAGCTACTCTAAATTAAGATGAGAAAATCAATATAACACATGCCCGGAAGAGTATAGTTGATTTTATTAAAAGCTTTATTCTAGCTTTATTCTAGCTTTATTCCTACAATTATAATAGGCCTTTAATCCTTGCCAAGGACAATAATTCTGTAGTAGTGATGGGTACCATTAGAACCCTAGTTTGACAGCAGCTTCTCCTTGTAACTGACCTGACCTTTTTTCTAAAGCCCATATGATTGAATATAAATGTTGAGCTTTAGTCTTAGGTTAGTGAAACATATTTTCTTTCTAAATGAATGGGTTTTTTTCATCTGAACCCATACCTTTAATGCATAATCTCTCTATCTTTCTTTCAAAGTTTCTTCATTAATGAAGATATTGTTCTGTGCTTCAGTGGAAATAGTTATTATATGGTCAGGCCTGGGCTGGCCATCTGGCACAGCATGTGAATGCCTGGTGGGCCGGTGGCCAATAGCGCAACATACATCCACGGCTGGTTAGGCCCTACTGCACACTATGTGAGCAGAGAAACATAGCCTGCGGGTACACATATCCAGCCATCAGCCACACCTACGTCTTTAGGGAGCCGCTGGATTTAATGTGCCAGAGCCACCCCACCATAGCCAGTCCAGCCCTGCATATGGTAAATCTGTTGATGTATTGGGCTTAATGAATGCAAGCTGTTAGGATGTATATATAGCGATAAAAAACTCTGGGAAGTGTGTTCATAAATGGGTTTCTTAAATTAAATAAATGGGTTTCTTAAGTTAAACACTACCCAGTATCAGCTTAACAAAAGTGTCTGTAAAACCTTTGGTCTGCCTTGAGTTACACATTGCCCATGATGAGTGCAATGTCAATATGATCATTAAATTATTTTAAAATAAGGACACAAACACAGAGGTATGGGGATAAAAGGTAAACATAGGAACCCCTGCCAGCACTGATTATCTTGACTGAAACAAAGAAAAAAATGTGGGTCAAATCCTTGTGGCAGGCCGGAAGTCAGAAAGGCTGTGTAATTTCAACTGCCCGATCCACGCTAGCCTGAACCCTGGACGCTGTATATGTTAATGATATTCCATTCCTAGTCAAGTAGTCCTTTCATTAATTCTGAATAATAGGGTTGCTATCTACACCCCAGAGACCAAAACATCCCTGTTCTGAACCAATAACTCTGTATCCTAATTAATTCCCATGTACGCAAGCAGACCTATTAATGTTAATGGTCTGCGCTGGTCAGTAAAAAGTGGTCCAAAGAAGCAAAAGCGGTGAACCAGTGACAAGGTCATGGGCGTCCAAGGCTCACTGATGCACGAGGAGGATGAAGTCTTGTCCATGTGGTCAAATACAACAGATGAGCTAAAATTGCTGAAAAAGTTAATGCTGGTTCTGATAGAAAGCTAAAGTGAAGGAGAAAACCAGTACCGTCCGTAAGTGGGAAAAAATATATAAGCAAGGGGGGGATACTTCCCTTCTTAGCGGATGCACAGCTGCAACCCTGTAAAACACTCTCCAGGTGTTGAAACTTCACAAACAGATTCCATTTGGGGGCGCTCGTGTTAACTGACCACGAAAAAATCAAAAACACAAAAAATAAGTGTGCGTGGTATTCAAATCTGAACTCCTTAGGGTCTGTATGCAAGCTGAGTCCCACAATAAATTCAATGATTGATTAACGTTTTGATGAGATACCAGTGGAACAGTCATAAGGACCGGGGGACCAGATCGTGAAGCTGTGGACACACATCAGACAGCACCCATCCCTTGAGATACGTCTGAGTTACAATGTACTTTACATTATAGCAGAGTGTCATTTCTTCAGTGTTGTCACATGAAAAGATATACTGTAATAAAATATTTACAAAATTGTGAGGGGTGTACTCACTTTTGTGAGTATCTGTGTATCCTGACAGCTCCTTTGTGAAGCTGTTCTCATGACCATCTGACGACAGAGCAGCAATTAAAAACATGTGATGTGTCAGCATGATGGCAGGTCTCACGTACACCACAACACAAAAATAGCAGAGGCATTTTTGTATTAATACTTAGAATTTCTATATAAAATGTATAAATCTCGAGAACCCATTGTACACCACTGGCGCTATATACATTGTAACATAGTAATGTAAGTTGAAAAAAGGCACAAGTCCATCACACGTTGTTTTCAACAAGCTAGAACTAATCTCGTCCTTATAACCAATTATATCCCTGTATATTCTTCTTTTTGCGAAAAAAAATGATCTAGCCCATATTTGAAGATATCTATTGCATTCGATAAATAATAATAATAATGTGTCGGGTCCTTTTTAAGAGGGCACCAAAAATCTTGTAATGTAGCAATATCTCAGGCTTAAATCAGAGGACAAATCTCTGTATGATTCATTAATGAGACTGGACCACACATGACTCATTCACGTTAATTCCACTTCCTATGAAGCTGGCCTGTTTCTTTTATTTAATAGTAAAGATAAGCTCCAGAAATATTGGATATCTGCGCAGCTTCCTGGTGACTCATGTTCAATCCACACGGCAGTGCAATGCATGTTTGCCCAGCATTTTATATCAATTTATCATCAGACGTTATGTATTATATTGTTAGTATGTCACTTCTACCATCTACAATCACCTCCTGGAAGAAAATACACGTAATTCTACTAGGAAAAGAGAACATGTATTCATCTACGGTATACATCTGTTATGTCAGTTACTGTCATTTATACTAGCCGTGATCTTGATAAGTAAAGATTTTGTAAACATACAAAGAGCGTATCTTTGTTTGATACATTTAACGTCATTTTTTGCTCTGGGGAATGCAAACAATCCATTCACTTCTCGATATATATGCTATAAATGTATGCATGTTTATGTACAAACAGATCAGTCATAACAATACCGAATTTGAGGCCAGACACAAAAAAAGGCATAACTTTCTTTAATCCTCTGCTGTGGTAGCTGACGTCTGCACGAGAACCCAGGAAGAAATACAGCTCACTGTACTGGGAGTTGGTAGCAGAGTTTGCAGCAGGGGAGTTGCAGTTTCAGCTCACCAACTTCACTATACATTATTACCTGGAAACTCACAAGATTCGGCCCAGTTTCTCCAGATGAAGCGCTGATTACCTGGGTCTCCTGGTTGCTCTCCTCTTTCTCCATGCCCACTTCTCCCCCGGTTCCTTCTCACTTACAACATGTTTAACCCCTTCATACCTACTATCACTAATTATTTCATGTACACTCCTTAAAAAGATGAAAAGGCAACCTAAACATTAGACAGGATGGAATGGATCATTTATTTACCTCTAGTTGATCACTTACACAACGTTCGAATACTGGTAACTGATTCAGTATTTTAACAGGTGAAAAAGTAGGATGATGCTTTGATGCCAGTGATGAGGATGGATAACCTCTGGGTTCATCAATGTATCTAGTAGCAAGAAGAAATGCGCCGGGAGAACATGTACCGTTTTATTTATTGTGCGCATAATGTCATGAGGAAGCCAACCAGGATTTACACATAAATGCTGCTCAAATGTCTGATTGCAGAGCAAACTTGGTTTTTATCACTGAGCTTTCAAAAAATTAGTGATGTCTGTACCTTTAAGGAAGCGTTCAACTACCTGTCCCACACCGATTATTTGACTACAACTCTGATCACCTCCATCAGCAGTAGGTAAAGTGTTAATAACCGGACTCTGGTGTCCATGACAAGCCTTTTGGAAATCACTGGTGTCTAGGAAGCATTTTCTAAAACGTCTGCCACAAATTTTTATGTTGCCAACTTCAGTAATCATGTAGCTGCCAAAAACAACTAGGGGTATACATGCCATTCAACCCTACCTTTGCCACTGAAGCATAGCACTTAGTGGTTTCGGCCCATTTTGCTTCCCCGCTGTAAAACCTTATTCAGTACTTGGTCTTGTTTTTATTAGGGATAGCTTGACCCATGTAGGTTTTAAATTCCCTTATATTAAACTCTACCACTTCTGCTGGAAGACTGTTCCACTTATCTAACACCTCAAGCAAAGTAAAAATGCCTTACAATATATATATATATATTATATATATATATATATATATATATATATATATAAGCCTCGTGCTCTTTTACTGTAGTCTATGAGTTCTTGTTCTCCTTTAAAACAAACTTTTCTTTCATATTTTGCTGAATCCCTTTATGTATTTCAATGTTTCTACCATGTCTTCCCTCTCTTTGTCTCTCTCGTCTCTCTCCTCTCTCTCACTTCTCTCTGTTCTCTCCTTCACGCCATATATGTTGAGATAATTTAGTCATTCCTGATAATTTTTATCCTGCAAACCATGAATCATTTTAGTAGCCATTGTCTGAACCCTCTACAGAATGGGAATATCCATCTGGAGATCTCAGTGCTGTACACCATATGGTACACCCTGTTTTCATTTTCTATCATTTTTCTTTTATTGGCTGGCAGCCTTTAAGTCCTCAGAAATTATTTATCCCAAGTATCTCTACTCTGACCTGACAGTCCCCATATTTCATGTTTACCAACACTGAAAACAACTCAAATCATTAGCCATTTGGCTTATTCCATCTGAAATGGCTACCCTGTTATAGACATATGTATCATCTGCCAAAAGACCATACCTTATCTTTCAGATCTTTTGTAATATCAAAAATATTAAAGATAATGAGTCGCACTACAGATCCCGGAGGTACCCTACTAGTAACAAGACCTTCCTCCGAATATTCACCATTAACTACAACCTTCTGTCTCATGTCACTCAACCATTGCCTTATCCATTTAAGTGTTTTAACTTCCAAACCCAAATACTTTAAGCATATAAATAACAGTTACACTACATACAAAAATGTTTTCCCTTTATGTGGTACGGGGTATAAAATCTCATGGTACTTACTATGACGTAGTAGGAGATGCCTTTCCCCATATTGTTGTGACTGTCTTGCTGAGTGTGACTCTGCTTCCTAACATGCAACGTCTCGGTCTCCAGTAGAAGACAATCATTCTGGATCTTTGCGTTTACATCCGCATCCTGTCTTGAATTAGAAACTTGTAAGTGGCTGTTTTTTGCAGATGTTGTGCTGCTCGGTGCAGCGTGACTTTCTGTCAGCTTTGTTTTTGGTACTTCTTTAGTCCCAAGGGAGAAATGCTTGAAGCCCAGAAGACTGCTGGGACTAGATAACCTAAAGTGAGACATTTTTGGTATCAAAGTGCATAGTGTCGTCGAACTGTCCCGAGTCACCAAGGTGATATTTTCCATGGGTAAAGAAGAAGTTGCGGAATTGTGAGCACTGACACAACCTTTGGCATTTGATGATATGCTCTGCGTCCCATCTTCTGTTGAGGTTAAGGAGTCATTCCTAAATCGACTGTACTTTGCTCGCTGAAGCATTACTGGGAGGAAGGTTTCATGCAGTATGTCCCCACTAAACAAGTTGCGTTCTCTCATAGCCTTCTCAAAGCTGCTGTAAGAATCCAGCTATATCCAACATAAGAAGAGAACTATTCAAATTCACTATGTCCTGTGAGATATGATACGTTAAGGACATTGTTGAAGAACATTACAATTTCATGCAATTGTTTGTTTGTGATTATAAGCCTATGCATACAGTCATTACGCAACTAGAAAAGAAATCTTAAAAGAATGTTAATATATCTGTGAATATATTTACCTACCTAGGTGTCTCTAGTCTCTTTCCAGTGATATATTGGAGTTTTTAGTCATTTTTTTCATGTATCTGAATAAATATCATGTTACAAAAAAATGCAAGTCTATATTAAAATGTATCTGTGCCAGGCACCTGCAAAAATAAAGCAACAGGATTTTCAATGAAGCGCTTATTCAGGAATATGAGACTCCAACTATCCTCTGTGGATGACAGTCCTTCTTCATCTTCTGCGCTAGGCATGGCACAGTGGCAGCATTCTGTAGTTGAAGAGTTTGGGGGCGTTGCAGTTTTCCATGAATGAACTTCGCTGAATGAATTGTTCCCTATGTTTGCAGGCTATAAATCTCTGAATGGAGCTAAGAATGGCTGTAATTGACTCACAATCCCAAGGGTGTTCGGCGATCCTCCAATAGCAGAGAGGCAGAATGACTCATGCCCCACGTACACACGCTACTAGCTGTTTCTTTTCAGAAATACTGTATGTGTCCATCTATGTGTATACTCCAGCTGTGTAGCTATGTTTCTGCACACAAATACATATGACTTAAATCACTTAAACTTAAATCAGAAATGCTTCATGCTTTTTTAATATCATTTCATAATATTGGACATCCCGGCTAAGAAATTAATTAAACAGAGATTTAAAATTTGATTTTGGAATGACCATACACCATGCAGCCAGACATTTGTAATCTTGACCAGTTGCTCTCACCACACTCCTCAAGGCCCACCAAAGGTTGTATGAATCTCCCTAGAAGAATAAAACCCATTTCTAGAGTGCTTTGAGGAATGGGTTGGCATCCACTGATCTAGAAAACCTTGCGTTTACATAGCCTACATAGTATAAATAGACTGGTTGGGGAAATCTCCCTTGTAACTGACCTATTCTTCGTCGGGACACTGCGCCTCCCAGGACCTCTCTGGGGCTGGGATACGTCACAGTCCTCACCTCTAAATATACCAAGGAATGTATGTGCCCATGAATTGACTGCATTGCAATTACTGGCACTTGGAAGGTTACAGATATAAGTTTTCTGAACAGATTAATTGAAGCCCTCCTTTCATGTGGGCAGTGGCATAAATAAGTCATGGAGCAGCATTGTGATCCGATTATAGAACATCACATTCAGACTCAAACTGGCCATTGGGCACACTGCACAAAATGCCCTGTGGTCCGCTCCTGATGGTGCCCCCCACATACCTATATAGCTGATCCTACTTTTGCGTGCAGTTGTCTGGTCCCTGGTTTCCGTTTTAAGAATTTTAAAACACTTAAATCTAAACATTTTAGAATACTTAATTGGGGACCCATGCCTGCTTGGCAAGGTGAGCCAGTTTCTGGCTATGCTTTATTTTTGCCACTCTATTTTGCCACTATATATACCTATACTGGATACACTTATGTGAGCATATGAACAATCATGATTCCCACCACAGATTGGCTGCTTAAAGAAACGCTCCTATTGAAATTAATTAGAAGAGCTTCTGGTTCATGTGCATTGAACGGTCTCATTAGACCACTGCCAGCCCTCCAAAGCCAACACTGGAGATGACCGGGGGTAAGTAAACCACACATCAGGAGATAAGTTTGGCCAAACGCAGCAACTGGGGGAGGGGAATGCATATGGGGGAATCCTATGTGCCTTTTCAAGGTAACGTGCCACGTCATGTGTTAAAGTGCATACAATGGCTGGTATGTCCCTTTAAACAGCACACACATCATACATTCCCACACTGCTACAATATGTATATTATATATGGGTTTGTTGATTATATGTCTTTCTATCAAAGACAGACTTAAGCAGGGCGGTATGAATGTACAGAGGCTGGCTATATATATATATATATATATATGTATATATAGGTATTTTGCATATTAATGCACTGGATCACCCGCCAGGAACCGTAAGCTCTTTGTTGAAGGGACATGCTGCATATATATTTTTTATTATATCTAATGCCACTAGGGTCAGATTATAGTTGAAATTGTAAGTGCAGCTCTTGTTAATAACAAAACGATAATCCCCTATACAAATAATACAAGATCAAGCCTATAAAAAACTTTCATCAACCAAGAAATAGTCATTTATTTTCAAAACTTCATTGCCGAAGGAAGATATGATCACTGTAGCGGAGTTATCTTTATTTATTTTTATTGACTTTGTTCCGTATCTGGTTTCTAACAACATCCTGAGCCTATTAAATGAAATTTTCACTGTCTGTGTGCCGAAGAGCTCCAGTCCTGGCATCGTGCCAAACCTTTGAAATCCCAGCCTTCCAGCAGCGAGTCGGTTAAGAGATTATTAAAACTGCACGAAGCTCCGCTCACAGGAAGCCGGTATCTGAGTAGGCGGAAGAATAATTCAATTCTGTTTCGTTGATTCAGCTCCAAAAATTTCTTGAATGATAAAAAAAAATAGGTATCGTCTCATATGAATACTTTAATAGCTGTCAATCATCTCGGGGAAATAAAGAACAATGACCGGAGTGATTATTTAAGGACGGGTAAAACATTCACTAAGATACTTTTCAGAAAAACCATCCAGACATATTAAGTAGATGAGATTAGAAACAGCACTGTGACTCATCTACCGCTTTTTATTTTAAAGGACTGTTCTCAGGTGTGTGAAAGAGCAGCACTATTATCCACAGGACCCACTGTCAATGCCCACTTTGGGGGGAAATTACAAGATAAATATTCCCTCAACCAAGGGCATGCAAAACAAAAGTGACCCCATGTAGGCTGGTGGTGTAGGAAATGCTACCCATTGCACTTAAACCAGGTGAGCGTTACTGAGCTCTTACCCGTTATGTTAAGGCGAACAGACACATACAATATATGAAGCAGCTGATCACACTGATCAAGCAGTGCTGATCATATTGAAAAAATGGTGAAGTCCTTATTTCAGATTTACCTACAGAGGTTGGATGTCTGTGAAGTTCTTCATTTTCTAACCTCCCACCTGCTCACAAGCCAGGGATATGACACCAGTGTCGGTGGCAAGCTTTTGTGAAGGCCCATAGAGCATCATAAAATTGTCCACCACAAAGTCCAGTTAATGCCCACCCTGAGCAAAGTTGGTGCCTGACTCCCTATCCCCTTTCTTCTGCCCAATTCACACTGACCGGAACCCTGGGTGCTGTGTATGTTAATGATATTCCATTCCCTTTAAAGCTGCTTCCTCATTAGCAGTGAATCGTGTGTTGCTATCTCTAGAGCCCAAATATACCTACCTTGAACTTATAACGCTATATCTTAATTCCCATGTACTAAAGCATACTTTTTAATGCGAACTCATGGCTGATAACACAACAAGCTCTGTCTAACCTGATACATTCATTTTACCAGGAAATACTTTGATGCAGTAGGGGAGTGCTTTCTTAATGCTATGTTTACCAGCCCATCCATTCTACTTACGGCTACCACTTTTTACCATCCTTTTCCTGGACAACCATTGCAGGGTTGCACCCGGGGATGTGACCAGGGTGTAGTTTTATATTTTAGAGAGAAAGGAGATCAAAAAAGAAAGATGAGAGAAAGGAGATCAAAAAAGAAAGATGAGAGAAAGGAGATCAAAAATGAAATGAGAGAGAGAGAGAGAGAGAGAAAAGAAGAGATAAAAAAGACAGAAAGGACAAGAGAAGAGCACATACAGTGGATAGGGTCAAGACAAAACAGGAAGATAACAGGAAAGAGGAATGAAAGGAAATGGAAGAGACACAAGAAATAAAATAGAAAAGAGGAGAATGGAGAAGAGAAACATGGAGACAGAACAGAGAAGGCTTAAAGTTAGGAGAAGTAAAAACCCACTCACTCTAACACACACCTACACTATGGCGATGATGGGGGCAGCCCTGGCACTTTAAAGCCAGCAGCCTCCTGATGATGATGACACACATACAGACACGCACACCTCAGTAAAGCCTCAGGTATATTCCAATGCAGCTTGCACACAAACTTTTATTGAATTAAGCTAGTAAGCCATACTTACCTGGACCTCCTGCCGTAAAACTAATAAATGGTTATATATATTTAATAACCATTCAAACACCGCCATGCAGCCCTTGCATTTTAACATTTAATGACCAGGTAGTATTGTGGTAGTTTGCGTAAATGTCCTGGTTCTGTACAAGGGAAGAGTCTGTGCATGTGTTAGTGTGGTGGTAGTGAGTGGGTATGAGTGCTAGTGTATTGTGTTAAAAAGTGTGTGCATCTGTCGGCATATGGTGTTAGAGAGGATGTGTTTGCATGTTTTAGTATGTGCATTTGTGTATTATTTAAATCCTGCAGCCAAGAGCCAGTAACCCTAGACTTGCCCCTGCTAGTGACCCCTTTCTCAGTCGTTATTGACCTTGATCTCAGTTATTATTGACCAGGCTATGGGTTGGGAAGTAGAAAGCAGGTCAACAAACCCTTTCCCATAAATTCCAGGAGCAACTAAGAGTAAAATATTTTAAAGGTTTATTGGCTATTTATGCATATCCTATGGATTTCTTTTTTACCTTTGGAGTATCTCCACTAGCTCTACCCCCTAATCTTTACATCTCCACATGGCATACACTGATCAGCCATAATATTATGACCACTGACAGGTGAAGTCAATAAAACGGATAATCTTGTCATCATGGCACCTGTCAGTCGGATATATTAAGCAGGACATTTCCTCCTCAAAATGTATAGTCAGAGCATCTCCACTGGTCAACGCTGGTTGGGTGTTCCCAGTCCGCACTGGTCAAAAGTGGTCCAAGGAAGGAAAAGGGGTGAACCGGCGATAGGTTCATGGGAGGCCAAGGCTCATTGATGCACTTGGAGGGCGAAGGCTGGCCTGTGTGGTACAAACCCAACTGATGAGCTACTGTAGCTCAAATTACTGAAAAAGTTAATGCTGGTTCTGATAGAAAGGTGTCAGAACCCTCTGCCTACGATGGGCACGTAAGCATAGGAATTTACATCACGTAGATGGCCGGTTGGCTTACCTGGAGACCACATGGCACCAGGATGCATCCATGTAGGCTCCACCTTGCAAAATACAGGACTTAAAGGACCTGCTGCTAAGATCTTGGTGTCAGATACCACAGCACACCTTCAGAGGTCAAGTGGTGTACTTGACGGGTCAGGGCTGTTTTGGTGGCAAAAGGAGGACCTGCACAATATTCAGCAGCAGGTATTAATGTCATGGCTGATCGGTGTATATATATCAAAATGAAGGCATCTTTGCTTCTGAAAGGAGGGTACTTGCAGCACTCTAAAGAGTCATTGATGAAAATGAGAGAAGTGGATATCAGTAATCAGTACGCGTGAAACTGAAAAGCAACGTTAAGACGGCAAGTAGCCCAAAAGGCATAATGTAGGATCCTGCAATGCTGGCATAAACTGATAATGACTACTGACTCCTAAGTGTAAAATGTGAACTTTCCCTAGGGTGACCAAATGGCTTTAATCAGGGCTGCTTATGAAAATCACCCTGTGCAGGGAAGTCATGCAGCATAGATTTCCCACAAGCATGTCCTGTGATTTGGTCATGCTAACATTTGTGCACCATTATGTAACTCCGCGTGAGAATAGATCTCACACGCAAACAATGACACCACTGTAGCCAACGGGATTCTTTCTTATTGTCATCTAGCTACCATTCCCAAAGTTATCCACAAACATAGAATAATTGTTCTACAGCTTGCCTGGGGAAAAAAGTTGTAGTACCTGTTTTTAAACAGAATTCTGGCTTTAGGGGTATGGTATTTAAATGGCTGGTTGCTCATTATAAGGTATGTAAAAGTATAGGGGATTTATCTACATGGTAACACCAAAAAAAAAAGTTGCATGAACCCTGCATGCGGTCTGAAAAAGGATTGTCACATGGCTTTGCTGTGGCTTACACCCCCGGATGCGTTGAAAGGGTTACTGGCACCTGCACTATGTATGACTCATTAACAGAGCGTTGCGTGAAGCTTGGAGACCTACATTCACATTTCATAACCTCCTTGCAGATGTTTTCATACATGGTGGTTGATTGCTCCTGTCGTCGGGCTCCAAGTGGAACACACTATTGATTATTTCACAGGGAGCTTACATAAGAAAAACAAAGATTTTAGTTATTAATATTACAGAAGGGTATGACCTTTGTTTCTAGAAATAGCTGATTAACTAGTCCTGCTTTTTTGTTAGAAAAAAGATCAACCCTGTTGCTGAAGGAGGAGAAAAGCCTATATTGAAGTAGTTACCAATTATTCTACCACTAGGGCAAGTCTGACGAAACCTGGTAGAGAATTCTAAAGCATAAGTACAGCACAGGTAAAATCCTGGCCACACAAACTTGAAAAACGTGTTAACTGTTGGAGAGAGGTGCAAGTTGTGGGAAGAGCAACTCGTTCTATAGGTCAGGAGTTCAAATTTAATTCTGGAGGATACGGGGGACTAGTGGAGGGACTGGCTTAGTGGGCAGCAGGTAAAGAGTGATGGGAAAAGAAAAGTGTGAAGAAGGTGTTCAGAGCCCTGACCTCACCCCCATCTGACACCTTTGGGATGAACTAGAACGGAAATTGCAAGCTGGCCTTCTCATACAACATCAGTGCCTGACCTCACAAATGCTCTACTGGATGAACGGGCATAATGTCTATGTATTTAGAATGCAATGTCATAAAAGTCCCTGTTGGTGTAATGGGCAGGTGTCCCAATACTTTTGTCCATATCGTATATATTTGGTTGACACCATTCTCAGTGTAAAATCTGCCTACTTAACTTCCACAGAGCTTCTCCTCTCCTGCTCCTTATACGTGGCAGGAAGGCGTGTGCGGCTGAGACATCCAGCCCAAGGTAGACTGGGCAGGGAGCAGGCAACTGAACTTGCCATGGAGTGAGCATATCCAGAGTAAAGATACTAACCCACAGACACCAGCTGAAACTCAGTTATGTTCCCAGTAGTGTCAAGAGGGCACTGCAGCCACCCCCTATAACTTACCCCTCACGTAGCAACCCACTATGCTAAGTGCTAGGATATGGTGCCATGTCTGGTGCGTTCCATGCATAGACCTGAGTGACTAACGACTGATGATACTGTTTAATGCCTAGTCTTTTTGAACTCCCTGGGTCGTTGGAGTCCAAGTCTTCTGGGTTGTCTACTTTCCCACGTCCCTTTGGAATAGTTTCTGAATTTTGCTCATTCTTTCTGTAGTATGGGACACCATACTCTACAGCCACCAAACACTCTCTTGCCTACTGTCTATACCTGTGTAGGTAACTATTTATTGACAACACCCACAATGACTGGGATTTGCATGTGGAAACGTGTGCTAACATTTAAGATTCACCAATTCATTACAATTTCTTATTTAGATGAACGACTTAAACATTAACTTTTACATACAACCAAATTAACTATATTTACATCTTACTAGGACACTGCCCTCATTGGTGGTTAATAGCCTAGAGTCTAATCAATATAACAACCATCCATATGTGTACATATCATTCATAAGCATTTGCTGTTTTTTTCTGACCTTTTTGCATGCAATGAGCATATCCACAGTAATTGGGACACTAATTATCATGAGGCCAATTAAATCCTGATTGATTACATCCTTATCCGTTTTATTACAGAGGCATCAGTGCTCCATCTACTGTAAAGTATGTGACATTACCTAGACAATTCTCAATGACAAGCCAACATACCAACGTGTACATGTCCAAGACATGCATACAGTATAAGGACACATTGAATGTCTCTTTTTGATCCTTTACTCCTTTGGTTGATGTTTTAGACTGTTTGTAGTATAGCACAAAGTGAAATATACGTGAGTACCCCTTAAAATTTGCCCTGGTTACCAATTGTATCAGCAAGTTACCCATTTCCGTTTAGAGAGCAAGCTCTTTGGGACAGATTATTTTATTTAGGCTTTTAACATACCTCTATGTGAATGCCTCATTGATAAGGATTGCCATGATCCCCTCAAAGTCAAGGAAACTAGCATTGAAGCAAAGTAGAAAAAAATCTTTTTTTTTTTTTTTTTAATAAAAAAGGTACCATTACTTAATTCTTGGAATTAAGGTCAAGGCACAATGTATTTATTGAAATGCTTCCCCATAATGCTTTCTGAACAGTAAGGGGGATTTATGTTGATCCAGACAAAGAGCTTGAATAAACTTTTTTTAAAGCATCCAATAAGTATACATCCATGAACATTTCTACAATCATTCATTTATTATTAGGTAAGCAAGAAATTTCACTAGTATTTACATAGTGCAAAAAGCGGTTATTACTCAAAAATGAACGGTAAAAATAGGATTATCCTTCATACACAAAAACCCTTCATGTCATTTTGGGAATGAAATATTTTGTTCCTATACATGGAATAGACTTCAATAATTAAATGATTTCATTAGAACAACAGTATTAAAAAAAAAAGAAAAAAGAACAAGCACACATATACATAAAGTAGTATATAGGTTAAAACAAAGTCTTTTGGTACTCAGAATTAAATATTTCCAAACACAAAGATCTAAACATCATTAGAAACACATAATGATGCAGAGGAAATAATCGTATGCGTGTGTGCGACATGTACGTTTCTGTTAAACTGTGTGCACATTTCAAATGATCTGAGCGGGTATGGCAAGTTGGCACTTTACATAGAATACTTTGTAGGGTTATCTTTACTGAGCAGTGAACAATACTACTGAGAATAGGCATAAATCATAGGATAAAGCTTGATATAAGCCAGGATGAACAGATACTACCTGTGATCAAAGTCTAAGATTTTATGCTCTCAAATCCCCTGTCTAAACACTCGGTATTAGTTATAAAAAGAGCCACTTTTGAGAATTCTTACACATTTAAACATACTTTCCAAAGGGCAATCCAAGCCATTCTTGGAGCACAACCTCATTGGCGTCAGCCCTTTATAATGTAAAGAAACTAAATTATCAGGCAATTATCTCAGTGAATAAACCCCATGTCTCTACAGGATCTTGGGAAGGAGCTGCTTGGGATTTGTGACTCTTAAAAGTCACAGGTCAGACTGGTTCATCGGTTCAGCATATCCGAGTT
This sequence comes from Spea multiplicata, assembly GCA_009364415.1. Taxonomy (NCBI): domain Eukaryota; kingdom Metazoa; phylum Chordata; class Amphibia; order Anura; family Pelobatidae; genus Spea; species Spea multiplicata. Next base: position 40,591 of record VKOC01049127.1, read on the forward strand.
ACCTTCTCCACTCTAAACGGTGAGCTGCAGCTTGATAAAAGACCTCACTTTATCAGACATTATGCAGGGAAAACTCACTTGATGCAGAGACAACACGGTCAGATCCTTCACTCTTAGTGTAGTGAACTCCAAAGTCATGAAACGTTCACTGATAACTTAGATGTGGCAAATCTGAATGTAATATTCTCCTCTGAAAATACCATTTTAGTCCTCTTTTCAGAAATTCATATTCATTGTGTTTGCCATTTTGCTGCTATTTGCTTAACCACAATTAAACAAAAAACAAAAACACTAATTGGGAGAATAATCACAAAACTATATACAAGGTAAAGCTTAAACATAATCTTAAAACACAACAACAAAATCGTTATTGATTATGCAATTTTTATGGGACACCAGACCGCATGCAGCAAACGGAAGTCCCTTATATTAATTTGAAATTTTGTTAGAAGTTCATAGGGTGTATTATAGCCATATTTAGATCACCAAATATTTGTCTTCCATTATGGCTCCAAAAAAGAAATATATATAGCAAACACATGATAAAAATAATATTCTCCAGTTATTACATGGATGTCCAACACTTAAACATCAAATAAAATCATAATCACGCAACACATGTACATTTATAAAACATTAATAATCCCACATGTCATGCCTAAGTATTTGTGAATTACTAGAGACATTTTCCCCATTCTATTAAACACCGGCCAAAATATAACGTTAGGTGCTAGACATACAATATTAGGAACCATGGTTATGTGGATCCTGAGATTTGTCCAGCCTTACGCTAAATAAAAGAAGCAAATCAACCAATGCATGTAGCCAAATAAGAAAGGTGATACTTTAAGTCACAGCTTAAAAAAACATTAAATCACCTAAATATTGCATATGTCTTCTAGATCAGGAATTGTTGGAATTCCATCATTTCCACATACAAGACAAGATTTAAGAGAGGCCAAGATCTGTCAAGTAACTGTAAGGATTAATAAGACCTCATTCCTTCCCCTTTGTATTATCCAGACCAATCTACAGATCAACAAGTAAAGCTATGTAAAGAAGTGTTTTTTCCTTAAACACACACACAAAAAAAGTAACCGATACAAAAGCTCTGATCTGGGTTAACGCATTACCAAACACAGACTTACAAGTAAGCCGTAACATTTTCATAAATTAAGTGAATACAAACAGCACTGAATAAGAAAATGTAAATACAATTATTTTAGAAAAAGCATCAGTTAAAAGATTATCACAGATTTAATTGTATTCATTGTACAATATTTACAACAACAAAAAGATGTATTTAGACCACAGATTTCAAAGCACCGGGCTGATCATCCCTAGTCATTAGCTCATGGTCATCAGCCACCGAATATAGACTGCCGCCTGGCATCAGAGACCTTTCTAAGCAATAAGTTAATGTTAAGGATATTACTGCGGAAATATGGGGGGGGGGTGCTAGACAGAAATCTCACTTAGATGACCATCTTGGAAATGCTTTGTAAACACCAACAGCGTTTTCCAATTAACTATATTTATTGTGAGTAATCAAATTTACAGTTTCTCCTGTAATAAGGGCTGTGATGTACAACGCATAGTTGTACCAGCGAGATCATATTGAAGAATATTGCCAGTTAGTCCGTGAGCTGTAATCGCAGTCCATCTAGCGTCCCTCAAAACGTACTAGGGCTTCAAGCTCTTTGTGCCAATGGTCACAGAACCTCATTGGATGACTACTGCAGACATTTGCATATGGATTGGCTAACTCAGAAATTGAAAGCAGCCAATCGCAAGTTAAGCTTGTTTCAGTATCCAGCTATACCATGTTAAATGCTCCTACACAACGTGTTAGTAGAGCGTCCGCCTGGTTGTGGTTTGGTGCTATTTCATCCCTACTTAACAGAATTTCAGATGAGTAAATTAGTCCAAGCCCGAGAAGCCTAGCCCCCTATTAAGGGACGAAAGTTGTGCAGTAGAACACATGTCCAAAACACAATAATACCTCCCATGTATTGTAGCATAGCCCTTTCTAGGAACATAACTGGCAGTTAAAACACTGGAGATTTAGCCAAAATATGGCTTAAATCTAATTAATTGTGTATAAAAGGAGATTACGTTTCACACTACTGTCTGCAACATAATTCAACCAAAAAAGAATAAACAGAATTGGGAAAAGCTTGTGTTGAGAATCACAATAATATTTGTCTCAATACTTAATAGTAACATAACTTGAAAGTTATTTTTCCTCTCTGAAATACAAAAAATATTAAGGTGTAGAAATCAAGTGCATTCTGCCATTACGTTATTTATAATGAATGCATTATACATAATTGGAATATACTGTATGTACGGGGGTGGGTTTAATTAAAACTCAAGCATAACGTGTAAACATATCGGTTTTAAGACTGAGAATGACAAGAAAACGCCATATATTAAATGGAAACCATACAGGTGAATGTAAATATCATATTCTCCCCGTCAGCTAGCTCCTTGCAATAGTATGTATGCCCTTCTACAGAGAAACTGCAGAATATCACGTACAGTAATCACAGGGCAAGGTTACAACGCAAAGCTAGGACATTCAGTGAAACAGTCAGTGCTTGACTAAAGAATAATCAACAAAGATTTAAAGAAACAGGTAACAACAAATAGAAATTTGCATGGGAATTAAATATAGGTTAAACATACAAACAGTGCATAACAACGAGATGAAAACGCACGGGAATGCTACGACTTTCCCAATAGTTATGTTTTGTGTAAGCGGACCAATTCCTGAGTTTTTGTTTTAAATAAAACTGGGGTTAGAGCTTTCTTTTGATGAAGATCTTTTACCATCCTTGGGTCCATTTCTACCAAGCTTTTCACATGTCCTTTCCTCACAGTCAACAACAAGCTCAACCTGCTCAGAAGACTCTATTTCATCTTCGCTTTGTTCAAGGTTATCCTCCTCTGGGCTGTTAAGTGAATTCACAAGCTGGAGAGTTTCCATAGTTCTTTGTGTTTCAGAAACCCAAGATTCAATTCTGCTCACAGAAATGGGTTCCTGGTGATATTCATCATCTTCCTCTTCTTCCTCCTCCTCATCATCCTCCTCAAGCATTTCTGGTACCAATGTGCTGGTTGTACTGGTCATGGAAGAATTGAGAACATCTCTACCGCTGCCATCCCAAGACCCAGTTTCAGTACTTTGCTGAGATGCCCATTCCAAATTGTCATCTGGTTTTGCATCTTCTTTGTCAACTGGAGTCAGCTTCCCAGGGCTAGCGACTGAGGTAGTACTTGCCACTTTCAAGGATGGATGTTTATGGATGATGGCTTTATCAGATGGAGCAGTAGTATTTTGTTCAGAAGCAGAGGTTCTAACAGAACATTCCTCGTTTTCGGACGTCTCAAGTCCATCTGATGTTTCCACCATACTTCTCCAATTGGTTTCTGTTGCAAAAAACAAAGCAATGCAATATGGTAACTGTTGGCACATCCTTATAGTGTGTGTAATATACAGTTCATACTACAGTTTAGAACACTCATGCATACGCACCAACACAATCATATCAAGGAAGGGCCTGACAAATATTTGAAGAGTTTAGACAATACGATAGCTTTATCCCATGTATGTTGAAATTCCCTCACTGTATTAACATCTATCACTCCTGATGGGAGGCTGTTCCCCTTACCCAACACAACCTTCTCAGTAAGGTACAAAACGTCCTTAAATTACATTTAAACCTCTCAATATTTCTGTGCATATCTTAAACTAAACAGATGTAACACAAACAAAATAGTTTTCCTGCCTCCTCCAATTTGGTAAAAGTATATGTGGTCGAGTATACAGGAGACAATGGAGACAAACAAGCGTGACACACATTTTCCCCTTTGTACTGTTGTGTGAACTTCATCACCAGTGATGCTAATCCTCAGTCTTTATTTTTCATATGTAATAACATACAACAGTCCCTGCTTAGATAGGAGCCATTCATCCTATTTAAATGAGGCTTATCCTAGGTGAAATAAAACACATGAATTGTGAAACAACCCTAGCAGAATCTGGGAAATGTGGTACATAAGAAAAAAGTCTTACCATAGTCCTTTTCATTGACCTCTGAGATGGGCTCAGAGATAACACTGCAGAAAGAGATGGCGCTCGTAGAAGAAGGATTACGAGAATGTCCCATATGGTGTGGAACCTTTTTAACATTCTTCAAGGCTTCTTCAGCTTGTTCTTGCTCCATTGATGCCACCATATCTTTGTATGCCTTTCTAGCCTCTTCAGTTAGTGATACCAGATTATTAAATAATTTCTATGGAGAATTAAAATGATGTATATTTAAGTGGACAGCATTTATATCGTGGTCAGCTTGCTAATCATAATAACCAGGCTGTTTTAATAAATTACTACTTTGTGTTGGCTATAAAAGAAAAAAAAGGAAAAAAATACAGTTTTTTCCGGTCATATACATGAGTGCAGTTTTTGGCATAAACCACTCCAATTAATGTTTCCTCTGTCCCGGTATTATATGCTTGGCATGGTGGTAGCATGATTTAAGACATGCCAACCACTGTCATCATTTGGAGTCTAATAAATGCCAGAATGACAAGGATAGACGTATGCACAACATTCACTCAATCTACAAAAAAAAAAAAAAAAAAACACACAAAAATTTTACAAAAAAACACAAAAAATAAATATCTTACCTCTGCACCAGAGTAGCTAAAAATACCAACTACACTGACAGGTACCAATTTATTTACACAGCGACCAAGAGCTTTCCTCCCGAGGGCAAACACAAAGGGGATTTCTTGCTCCCTAGCCATGGCTATCACATTATAGAGTGCTTCATCCAGACCACCTGCAACATAAAAGACCAAAATGTACATTCTTGTTAATCTCTAGTTTAAATCCCATGTATTTTGGGTCCTGCCAATCTGACTCATTCCACCAGGATAATGGCCCAAGCCCCCGACCTCAAAGCAGTGGAGTTTAAGGAAGGCTCATAAAGCACATGTACCTTTTGACTGAATTTTCTCGCAGTTTGGTGATATAATAACACACTTGATCTTATTTAACTTCATGTGTTTTGTAACTTCTCGCAAGCCCATGACCAGCCTTCTCTTTGATTTTGCCTTCATTGGGTCTTTTTGGTAAACCCGTTCTTGGAAGCTGACTAGTTCTTGGAGTAATACAGTTACACATTCGTCTATTTCTTTACTTAGAACTTGATTGCAGTACCTGATAATGAAAACAAAAAAATATTGGTTTCAAAACTATACTTTGACTAGTTTTAGCATTTAGCGCAAAGTTTGAAAAGTTGTCTTATCACTACGTCAACCAATAAAATGGCAGTATGTAGCACTTAAAATGCAGTCAGAATAAAGGGCCACCAAGTTAGTGGCATTTTTCTTAAGCAAGCATGTTTCACATGGAATTGATATTCAATCAATAAAATGGGCCAAGGTAACAACACCTATGAAAGACATTATTTCACGGCAGTGCAGAACATCTCTGACTTCTAAAGCATATCCTGATTACTTACTCTCTAAATCTTTTGCTGTGAATCTTGGTAATTGCAGAGGAAGCCATAGGGCTGCCGATGCCAGAACTGGCTGGTGAACCCTGTGACACCGGAGTCATGCAGTACGGAGAATTCTGACTTGCTGGAGAAAGCGAGGTGTCACTTTGGGCACTCAGAGCGGCATCTAATGGGAGTTCAAAACAAGGAAAGTGAACACCTGCATCTGTCTGCTCCACTGTGGGGTTATATTAAGGTTTTTGTGGAAAAAAAAACATGTTGGATTCCCTATCTGAGGTTAACCAATAAAAAGAATCTGAGGATCTCAACACAGAAAAAAATATAAGCAACAAAATGAATCAAATTCAAAGTGTTATAAGAAAACAAACAAACAAACAAAAAAAAAAACTTAACCTTGGGTCATCTGAAGAGGTTATATTGGTAAACATATCTGAACAAAAAAAATCTAAAAAAATAATACAAGAAATGTATTTAAACTCATGACTTACCTTCTTGTGACACCAACTCTTCAGACTGATCATCAGTAAAACTTAATGAAAGATCTTTCTGTTCATCAGACACCGAAATATTTTGATCCACTGACAAACGACCCTTTTTTTCTTCTCTTTCTTTTAGGATAATCTGCAAAAAAGCCACATTCCGTCAACAAATCATATCTGCTGTGATGTGGCAGGTGAGCTCATGAACTTTGGACAATATGTACTACTAAAGCCACATGTTTCTTGAAAGTATTAATCTGCTGGTTGGTTTTGAGTATAATATATATATATAAATAAATATAATACATTCGCTGATGGACTGTACATCACCTTTTTAAGTGCTGTTGGCCGTTTAAGTTTTGAAACCTCCTTTTCTTTTCCTCTTTTGACCCGCGGAGCAGTGGAATCCAATGGGTTAGGAGAACACATCGGCGACTGGGCCTTACTGAACACGTTACGGTTTGTATGGTCTTTGGCGTGAAACGGGGCAGCACTTCCAACTGAAAAGTGAACAACTTGTTCTCAACTAGATAAACAATAACCATTCAGAAAGCTGACTAGAACACATTCATATTTTTATTTATTTATTACTTATTTAAACTTTAATATTTTGGGAACATCTTGCCTAAAAAGCTCCAAAGACTATTATTCAATCTCAGTTGTACAATTTGTACAGTTTATTTAACAATAAGTCAACAACAGACTTACTACAAGTATATATTTCGCAGGTGGAACAATAATACACACTAGCAGACATCCAAAACCTATTTTTGTAGTTGTTAATTCTCACCGGTGTAAGATAAAGGCCTGGTGTTGGTGATCTGACGGGCTTTCATTGCTTGTTGCTGCCTCTCGAGTTCTGCCAGCATGTCTCCCAGGTCCAGCTGAACAGGCGTCTTGCTCTTCTTTCCGGACGCCTTGGATAAGGCTTCCTGTCGTGGGAGAAAACCGGTTGTAGTTTTACAAAGAATATCCATACTTCAATATAAAAAGTAACCTACTTTTTAGGGCAACATGAGACAAAGACTAATTTGTACTGCTGAAAGCCAAGGAACTAAAGCGATTAAAAGAGACAGGACAAAGGTCTAGAAGCGGGCACCTCTGTAGATCAAGAATATGATGTATGATTCAGTTTTAGAATTTCCTCACAAGTCATTATGAAGATCTTTGCTATTATAGGCACATAACCAACCTGAAGCTTCTTCTGTTCCATGCTGATTTCAGAATATTCCTGTGCAGTGGCCAGTGCTGCCGCAAGTGCTTTTTTCTTCTGACTTTTAGCTCGCTTTGGTACCGACGTGGTGATGGGAATCGGAGTTTGGACTATATTTATTGGCGAGTTTTCAGGCAAGCCATCCAACTGAAATCAGAAGGTTGCGACAGCACATAATGGGTTAACCGATCACACTTTCCTGATTGTACAATTTATCCATAACAAAACCAATCCATGTTGGTGAAACACAAACCAACACAGTATCTTCACAAAAGGAGTTTGCATATACCATTTTAGGAGAGACCTTTGGTTGAGTGTTTTCATTTCTAGCATGTCCACTGCTGTTCAGTTCAGGAAATTCATCCTCATCCTTAACAAAGACAAATGGAAACCTTTCAATGCTTAATTGGGCTGGTATTCAACTTATCGCTATCTGTACGTGCCGCTGCTGCAGCAGAAGGCCATCTTACCTCAAAATAAAGATGTTCTGGGTTTTGCTCAGTCTTGCCCATTTGGACAGTTGTCCCAGTCTTATTCTCTTGCTTCCTCTGTATATTCTGTCTTCTTTCGGATGATGTGCTCTGCCCTCTCAAACGATACCCAAGCTGCGGTCATAAAAAAAAAACAAAAAACAAAACATGCTGCTTTTTCAGAAATTGCAATTCGCTACAACTGCAGCATATCACTGTTACAAACAACAATACACCAAGTTTTTTTCAAGAATTAACAAAAACATAGCAACAAATAAACTGGGCGTCCTCCCAAGAATAGCGCTACAGAATCTACTAGCGCACTCTAAATAAAATGTAACGGAAAAATAAATCCCAACAATAGAAGTTGGCAAAGCCAGTTAACTAAGCCATTAAGTTTGTTACGGATACCGTAACAAACAGATCACTAAAAAGAAAGTTCATAATAGAGGAGATTTACGTAAACCCAGATAGCACCCTTAACTGTACCCAAACAGGGATACGGCACATGGTTAACAAAGACTAGCTTTGTACGTATTACAAAGTTTTTTCCCCCGACAGTGAGGAATGTAGGAGTTAACAATGCCCAAGAAAGCTGAACATTCAGTTGTTTATTAGGTTATGTTTGTACTGTGATTGCAGGTTTTAGGCATTGTTTAATCATACATGTAAATATACCTGCGTGATATTTCTTAATTCAGCTGGCCTTCCTCCTCTGGAAAAAGCTTGACCTTTGTCGTTCCAAGGTCTCTTCTGGGTAGCCTGGGAAGCCACACTGGCCCAAGTGCCCCCAGCTTCAGGATAAAAAGCAGAAAAGCAATTAATGCACAGATCTAAGAGTGCAAGAGCTAGGAGTTAAAAACCATAATAAAAAGTAACGAACACAATACCTGCTGATACTGCTGGATCTGCAATCTGTAAAAATAGGAAGAAATCAGATTAAAATTGTCTATCAAGATACACACACAAAAATATGACAATTTTTGGCATTTGTAGTTATGGTGATGCATCTTAGGATCTTAATGATCTGTATACACATTCACCATGGCTAAGTACATACAGTTAAGATATATTAAATTAACTGAAAAAAAATAAAGCAGAGTTAGTGTAAAGCTATTAAAGCGACAGATCCCTTTTACATAGTTACATAGGCTGAAAAAAAGACATCCATCAAGTTCAGCCTTTTAAAGATTTCAACAATGAATATTATCTCAGAGGGCACAAAACAAGGCAATATTTTGGTGGATGGAGCGTAACCCAGCATTAACAGCTATAAAGCAAATATTTAGGGATTCAAATTTGCGCATGCGTTCTTGTTAGCGGGAAGAGCCCGAAATATACATACATTGAGTGCGCTGCAATCCGTGTGCCTCGAACACATAGCCGATTGGCAATGCTTCGGACTGCAGTAGCCACTGTCGCTGTCAATGTCCGCTTCACTTGCCCCTTGCTCACTCGATGACTCGCCAGCAGCGTGGGAGGACCTCCTGCGCCTGGGTTTTGGCTTCCAAGCTGCTGGACCCATGCTTTCACACAGAGACTTATTGGCTATTTCACTGGGAAAATCTAGAAGAAAGGTTTGGGACCCACAACATAACATTAACATGAATATTACAAAAAGAAAACGTTCTGTCAACTGTTGCAGGGGTTCTAAATAACTGGCTTAACGGAGGCGAACGAAACAGCACGGCTAGAAGAATTCTTAAAGAATATGGCTGTTGTGACCCAATACCCACATAATTAACCCCTTCGTTCCCCTATAGACGTACCGGGACGTCCAAAAAACGCCCACAAAGAAACCCCTATGGACGTCCCGGTACGTCCAGCCCTTCGTGCAGCGTCAGGGACACATCGTTTGACAGCCTGGGTTGACAGCCGGCTTTCTGCTGTCCGATCGCCTGTAACAGCTTCCGGCATGAAAGCCGGTAAGCTGTTACCGGCAAACTGCCCGATCGCGCGATCGCGCAGTTTCAAACGCGCGATCGGGCATTCCCTTCCGGGTTGCGTCACTGCTGACGTAACCCGGAAGGTCATCGGAGACCTTCCCCTGCGGGGATATCCTGCCCTCCGATGAGGCACAGAGACGCTACGATCTCTATGCAGGTCTGTGAGGACCTGCATAGAGATCACAGTGTGATCGGTGCAGGAGGATCGCGGGGAGGGGAGTGAGAGACCATCTCTCTCACTCCCCCTCCCGTCCTGAAACGGAAAAGCTGGAAAAAAAAAAGTTAATTCATTAAAAAAATAATATTAAATAAATCATTAAAA
>VKOC01049128.1:0-17755 GCA_009364415.1 Spea multiplicata
CTCTGCAGCTCTAGGATCAGGTTACAGCTGCATGATTCACAGACTGAACTGCTACGAATGAATTGTTCAGTCTACTGAACCGATTCATCTGGATCACTAAAAAGAATCGGATCAAATGAACGATTCGTTCATGATCCGGACATCACCAGAGTCGGGGAACTGGCAGGCCAATAGCCCTGCCAGACTTACAGTTGGGGCCCCAAGCTCCTCCTACACATAATAAAATACTTACACTCACATACTTATATGCACAAAGTAACATATTGTAACGTTTCACCCTTCGCTGTCTGGACTTGTTTAAACTTTGTGCTGCTCATTTATATTACCAACCACTAGTGGCCACCCTTGTCACTCTGAGTGATTATCATGTCCAGCGGCACTCAAACCTGATTGCCATGTCCAGATGCACCTTGTTTCCTGGTTATCACAGCCTTTATAAACCTGCCCAGCCCTTCAGTCTGGGTCTTGACATTAACATTAGAGGACTGTCTGTTTTGATTCCTGATCTGTTCCTGAGTGGCGGCCAGCGCCCCACTAGTGGATTCCCAAGTCGAGTGCCCTGTGTAACTGCAGGGTACTTACCTTCCGTCTGCCCGAACCGCCGTTCTTCTGAAACCCCTCGACGCCTGTAGCTGCTGGCAGGTTTCCTGAACACAGACTGCATGGACTCTGGCCCTGTGTACTCGCACGCCACCGTGTGGTCTCTTATAGGCATTACCCTTGTGCGTTCCAAGCCTCCGTTTCATGCTGGGCGGGAAATGCAATTAGTATGTCTATTTAAACCTGGCTGTTGCACTAGCTCATTGCCTGTGATAGTGTCTTGTGCATGTTGGCTGTGCTTATTAAATACCTTACTTCGTGATTTTGGCTTCTGACCCTGGCTTGTTTTTTGACGTTCCTGCCTATCTCCTGTGTTTGAACCGGCTTGTTTTTGATTATCCTGTCCTCGCCTACTCCTGACCTCGGCTCCGTGTAACGACTACTCTTTTGCCTGTTGCTACCAGTATACTGCCCTGCTCCTGTACCGGTGGATGATACCAGGTTCCTGCACTGCTGGTCCTCTAGCCGTGACACCCTGCATCCGGACCCCCAAGTTAAGTGCCCTGCAAGTGGGCAACCTGCCGCATGCGCCCCATCCAGAGGGCTTCCTGCCGCGTCCGCCCCATCCAGAGGGCTTCCTGCCGTGTGCGCCCCATCCAGAGGATACTTATACACAAAGTAACATACTAACACACACCAATATATTTACACAGACATACAGTAACATACCTACACACACAGTATTATATTTCTACACTCACGGTAACATACCTGCACAGATTTACTAAAGTACACACACGTACAGACAACGGTGTAGGGTGGTGCCAGCTCACTTTAGAACCTCACATGCTATGTCTGAGCACTGGGAAATTACATCATATTCTGACGATCAGACAATCAGGTCCGTAGGAAGCGTGACCTGCAGGCGGACTCCTCTGCTGTCTCAAGTCTGGCGAACCGCCTTCCCCGCCGGCCTGGTAGACCAGTATCGAGCGTGGCATGAGTCAGCAGCCCAACTTTCTAGCGGTATGTCCAGCCTGTGGGTAATTTCCATCTGGTCTAACCCCAATCTAAACCAACCTTTAAACCAGAAAAAAAAGAATACTCACTTCAGCATGACCTCCAGGTGTAAGGGTCTTTGAACAACGTTCACAGCGCAGGCAAGGTCGATGCCAGTCCTTGCCAAGGGAGGTCACCTTTTCGGCTATTTTAAAAAACAAAACAGATACATACCATTGTTCCATTTTGTTTAATTTGTTATCTGTTTAACAACATTTTTGAAACCTATTTTACAATACAAATATGCCAGAATGCCAAATATAAAGTTGATCACTGCTATTAGGCAATTTTCCACTACAGTGTAAACATGCTCACCAAAATATACTTTCTTCTCACAACGAGGGCATAAGTTGGGTTCTCCAGTAAAGGTGGTAATGCTGGTAGCTGAAAAATGATAACAAAAGATAAAATCATGAATGAAAAGAGTAATTTAATACTATGAACGCGCAGGCAGGTATCCTGCATTTATTAGGGAATTATACAATATGTAAATGTTTGTAAACATTTTTGTTTAATAAGAATCTTGTGTTTTCATTTACCAACCTTAAAGTATAATCATAGTAAGGTCAGGATTGTTTAATGCAAAGGATTGCAAAATGCTCCTGAGAGCAAAATCTTTGCACATGTTAAACTTGACAACTACATAGCTTTAAAAATAACTGGACAAACATAATTAGCAAAACTAAGCATATTCAATTACACTTTCCTCTTTATAATTATACTTTCTTTTACTTTCTTGCACTGTTCTCAACATAACAACAAATCCATTTTGAGTCCTGTCATGCAGAGCCTGTGTTGGGCTAATCAGGGGTTTGGCAATGGAAGGGTTAACCTATCTAGGTGTATTTTACAGCCTACAGCTTGCCCTCACAGACTTCGGGTTCAGCCTCAGTGACCATTAGTGGTAACCTCCTATAATATGGAATTTATGGTGATGCTGGATTTGAGTCATTTTGAGGACACAATGGGATCTGCCAATTTTTACAGATGTATGTTAATATTTTCCGGAGTATAAGACGACTTTTTAACCCCAGAAAATCTTCTCAAAAGTCGGGGGTCATCTTGTATGCCGAGTACTAACCGAGTACCGGGTACTTACCGTATTTGCTCGATTATAAGACGACCCTGATTATAAGACGACCCCCCAAATCTTAATATTAAGTTTAGGAAAAAAAGAAAAAGCTTCTGAACTACAAGACGACCCCTAGGAAAAAAGTTTTACGAGTAAATGTTAATTCATTTAAACACTTTTTTTAATAAAAGCTATGCTTGAGAAAAATATTTTGATTTTATTTCCTTCTATTTTCCAACCTGCCCCCCAGTTATGCACATCTGCCCCAGAAGTGCCTTATACCCCCTATATGCCACTGTGCCCCATGAGGTCCCCTGCATCCTCCTGTGTTATGCCCCCCCGCCCTCCAACTTACCGGTGCTTCTGATTCCCCGGTGCTTAGTCCGGGCAGCGTGTAGAGCTCTACGCGATTGTATCGCGAGGGGTATTTTTCAGAGCATTTGCTCTGGAAAAAACCTCGTCTTATAATCGAGCAAATACGGTACTGAGCCGGGGATCCCCAGGAAGCCACAAATCTCTAGGGGAGGGGCGAGCGGAGAAGCCGCCTACCCTGGGCTGGTCTTCAAGGCCGCGCCGAGGTAGGTGCAAGATCGTGATTTCCCCAACTAGCCCTGATCAGCAGGGCTGGTTGGGGAGATCAAGACCTCCCTCTAACTAGCCCAACATTAGGGAGATCGAGGTCTGGCACTTCAGACCTCGGCTTCCGTGCTCCCTAATCACTACGCGCCAGCTATTGATGCCGAGAACGGGGATGACGTCATGTCCCGGCGCTCGGCATCAATTGCCGGCGCGTAGTGATGAGGGAGCAGTAAAACAGAGGTCTGAAATGACAGACCTTGTGCTCCCACAACTGGATGGAAGACAGAAGATAGAAGATGAGAAAGGTAAGAGATGGGGAGAAAGGGGTGTGAGTGCAGTGTATGTATGTTGGTGTGAGATGGTCAGTGTATGGTCAGGTGTGTGTAAGAGCAGTGTAGGTATTTGTGTGTTTGTAAGCTGGTATGTATGTATGTATATATATATATATATATAGTGTATAAATGTGTATGTATGCACTGGCGTATGTAAGTATGAAACTTTGAGTTTCCCGCAGATGACCTATAAGGGTTTTGTATAGTTAGGTTTTTCTGTGTTTATCGTTTTATTTTTACAAACTGTGTCAGTATACTCTCTGTCTAAATTGTTATCACCTTTGTTCATATTATTTTTGTACATAAGCACTGTGACATTCGTCAGATTAAACTACATATTAATCCAATTTCCGTCTCTGTGCTCTAACCAAACTCTACCTTTCAGAGAAAGCCAGAATAAACCACGGTACTGATTCAACAGCCAAAGGCATTACAGAGGTACAAAAACAGGGGTTCAAATTCCCCCACCCTGTGGACAAGTTTTAACATTCTAGGCAAGGAAGAAATCATCTCAATCTCAGAAAACCTGCGGGCAACCACCTGTGACTTAGATCCTGCACCTACATATCTCCTCCCTGCATGCTCAGAAACAGTAGGCCCAGTTTTTACAAAAATAGCCCAATGTTCTCTGGACTCCGGAGTTTTTCCAGACCTACTGAAAGAAGCAATCGTGAAACCTCTGCTAAAAAAGAATGCATAAAGAACTATAGGCCCGTCTCCAACCTCCCGTTTCTGGGGAAAATCATTGAAAAATGTGTGTTAATGCAACTAGAGGCCCATCTGTCAAGTAATAATATCTTTGATTCTTTCCAATCAGGCTTCAGAAAACCTCATAGCACTGAAACTGCCCTGGTTCGCGTTCTGAATGATCTCTTGATGGCAAGAGACAAGGGTGATCATTCAATCCTAATTCTTCTAGTCCTGTCAGCAGCATTTGACACCATTGATCATAAGATTCTTATTGAGAGGCTGCAAGACCTATGCGGGCTGGGAGGCACAGTTCTAACATGGGTTAAATCATTCCTCACAAACAGGTTACTGAGGGTTTCATCAGGAATGTGTTCCTCAGCTCCCACACCACTAACATGTGGAGTACCACAAGGATCCATTCTATCTCTCACTTTATTTGCCATATACATGCTCCCACTGGGGGACATTGTCACGGGCAGGGCTATCGGCCGAGCCGCGACGTGGGAGTATGGGTGTACCAAGGGTTAAACGCCAACCAGACTTCCGGTGCGTTTGGCCACTTTCCCCGCAGGGCACCAAGCAACCACCACCAACCCCAACCAGTCACCCCAAAACTCCCAGTGTAAAACACGCTGCCACCACCAAGAACTTTAAAACCGGGCGTCTTAGGTTACCCAAAAACAATCCGACTGCGATAACTACACAATCCCCAAACTGATATCTATAGTTAACCACTTAGTAACGTGACTTATCTATATGTATCTCTAGGCTGAGTTCGATTAGAGAACAAAGACAGAACTGATTAAAAATGTTTAATCTGAGCATAAAATGGGTCACAGTGCTGTTACATAAAAATGCATATAAAAAGAGACATAGACTTAGATAGTACAAGTACAAAACAGTATAAAAATAAAAGGGATAAAACAGAGTATCATACCATACTTCCTTGGAACCTTGATGTTGTCTCTGTGATGGTAAAAACAGGCTCTCTCCCATTACCAATTGCCCACCTTTTTATTCCCCCCCCAAGACCGCCCTTTTCCTGTTACCTGAGCAAGGGGATGGGAGTAGGGGGTTCAGAACTATGACCTTCTGAAGGCGGGGTTATATCTTCTCAACTTTGGTCTGAGATCACAAAATATGTAATATGACGCTGGCCGAGCTTGGCATAATTATGACACCAGGATCATCATAATTCTCTGGTCCTAGTGATCATTTTCATACCAAACTCCACACCTGTATCAGTTGGCACAAGGACACATTCGCATAACAGTTGCTATGGACATGCCTGCATGGCGTGTTTGGTCTCCCTGAAACCAGCACATCACAGGCATAAGGATGCAATGTATGATGGAGCCCAAGAGGTATGTACTCATCATATTTTGGACATTATGCATTTAATAATTTTACCCTGTGTCAATTGATACTCTGTCTCCACACCCCAGGGAGATGTAGCCAGGATGTCTGGCCTTCCACTCTTCCACAGGAATACCTTCCTGTCCCAGGTGACAATACCCAGCATGGGGTAATCAAGTCTTATTTTGGGTTCTGGCTCCAAAAGGAAAGGTGTGAACAAATGTTACTGGACTGAAATCCCTTAACCCATTCAGTGCCAAGCCCCAGTTACTCATGCCATGGCATGACAGACATCATCAGTCAACATGGATTAAGATACCACTGCTATGCAGATGACACGCAGCTCTAGCTTTCCTTCGCACCAGGAACTAAGGATCCAACATCTATGCTTAGCAGATCTCTTAGAATGGATGCAAGCTAGCTGGTTAAAGGTAAATCCTGATAAAACAGAAGTCCTGTTGATCAGAGGACAAAAGATAACTCGGCCGATCCTAGGAAATACTAACACAACTGGCATAGAATTCAGGGGTTCAGAGCTACTCAGGTCAAGTGAAGTGTGAAATCTCGGAGTACTCCTTGACAATGGTTTGTCACTTAAACGTCAAATTTCTGCTGCAACAAAATCTGCCTTCTTCCTTATGAGGAATATAGCCAGGATAAAGCACCTAATCCAACCAGAGGATACTGCCACCCTAATCCATGCATTTGTGACATCTCGTCTGGATTATTGCAATGCTCTGTATGTAGGCCTCCCAGAAAAAGATCTTCACAAACTGCAGTTGGCTCAGAACGCAGCTGCCAGACTATTAACAAATCAACCCCGCTCTTGCCATATTACGCCTATTTTACGGTCTCTCCATTGGCTTCCTATCAAATGGAGAATTCACTTTAAGATAGGTGTGTTATCATTTAAAGCCCTAAAGGACCAGGGACCCTGTTACCTGAAAGAGCTATTAACACCCTACATCCCTGCTCGCCCCCTCCGATCCACACATATGTCTCTTCTCTCATTACCCAAAGTGCGCACAAAATCCGGCTCCAACGCATTCTGCCATGCTGCTCCCACATTCTGGAACTCTCTACCACTTTCAATCAGAGAGGCTCCATCTTTAGAGACTTTTAAAAAAAGACTTAAAACCCATCTTTTCTCCCAATCCTTCAGATAATTCACTCTTTCTCGTATGCATATACCTGTAAAGTGCTTTGAGTCCCACTGGGAGAAAAGCGCTATATAAATACTTGTTGTTGTTTGTTTTACTTAAACTGTTTTTTATAGATTCAATGTGGTACTGGGCGTTACCGAAGCGTCCATAAACTGTAGTCATCTTAAAACATAACTTGGTAGTGGCAGCGTATTACCAGTCTGGTATTTGTGGTGTGCTTAAGGATTAAGTGAGTGACCAAAGGGCTGGTATTGTTAACCCTTGTACACCCACACCCTATGTGTCCGGTTATCTGATAGATAACCATGACAAACTGGTGGCTTTTTTGTTGGAATTCAACACTAAAGAAATTGTATAGTTTAGGCGATTTCCAGACTGAACTCAGTGCTTCCTATAGACACAGCATACAAAACAGTTTGTGTCCCCTCCCCACTTCTCGTTTTTCTGTATCTATCTGTAGCAAAATGGAGAATTATCAACAAATGAAGATTGCAGAACTGAGGGAGCTCTGCAATGCCAGAAACTTAATCCCTCAAGGAAGATCTCATTATTGCCCCTTGTCAAATATGATACATGCAGACGTGCACCTACCAATGGAGCTATGGCAGAGCAGCCTGTAACCCAAGTACTGTTAAATACTGGGCTAACTAACAACCCTAAAAACCTGGTGCAAACACTAATTTGCAAGCCGCCCTAAATATTTTGTGATACGACAATCCTGAACTCAGATTGCAACTGATTCTTCAGTATCAGGAAAGGGTGGGAGTCGATGTCCAGAAGGCACACAAGCTAGAAGTCCAACATCTGAACAGAGTCATGATTGTACAGAATCCTGTAAACTCTGTGAATAGCCACCCTGTCCACAATATTTCCCGATTGCTCCTATCATGCCCCAGAGGCACTAGTGTTAACTGTCTGCAGTATGCCAAAGGAAGGGCTAGAGCCTGATCATCTGCTAGACCAAGTAAAGGAGGCTAATAACAGGGATCTTTGCAGGATTTCCAAGTAGGAGAGCAGCTCTCAGCTGAGCAGAGAGTAATGCTGCAGCAGATGCCCAAGTGTTGACTAGAGTGCTTTCTATTTAAAGGACAACTGTAGGACAAATTTAGGGGCAGTTGTGGTTGATGGGGTATTAAGGGTTAATTTAGTGGCAGTTGTGGTTGATGGGGTCTTTAGGGTTAATTTAGGGGCAGTTATGGTTAATGGAGTGTCTAAATGGTATAGAATAATAGGGCAGTTATGGTTAAGGGGTGTTTAGGGTTATTAGGGGTAGTATGGTTAATGAGGGTTTGTTTGGGTTTATTAGGGGCAGTTTGTGGTTAATGGGGGTGTGTGGATTCCATTTAGGGGCAGTTGTGGTTAATGGGGTATTTAGGGGCAGTTGAGGACTGAGGGTTAATTTAATTAATTTAATAAAGTTAAGTTAAAGTGCAGTTAGAGGTAAAAGGGGGCAACTAAGAGGAATCTAAATCCTGGGGGGCAGTGAAGATTAATCCTGTATTTATTTAATAAAGTATTGTGTCAGTGCGCTGTGAACGAGTCTGTCAATCCATGAGGGCACTATGGCATATCTGGGGAGGAATTGGAGTGCGATCAAGGGGTATATAAGGCATATCTGAGGAGGACGGAGTGACAACATCTGGGTCTAGTAAGGCATACTGGGTATAAGTGCATATCAGGTGGGGCACAGTGGCATTCCGGGGGTATAAGGCATATGTGGGAGGGGTGGAAGTGGCATATGCTGGAGGCATGTGGCAAGCTGGCAAATGTTGCATACTGGGTTGGGAAATAAACAAGAAATGCATTTTTATAAAAAATATTCTGCTGTTTGTTTATTACATTATTTTAAATAAATGAAAAATGTATTCATTTTTTTATCCGATTAATCGAAAAAATTAATCGGCCAACTAATCGATTATGAAAATAATCGTTACTTGCAGCCATAATGGCAATGATTGAGTGATAGGAGGCAGAAAGTTGTAGTTAATGGTGTATATTTAGAAGAACTTGTTAGTGGGGTACCTGAACATTTTTAAAAACTTTCATTAGTACTATTACAGAAGGACTTAATGGTACGTTATCCCATTTGGGACATTTTGGAAGTCCCCACTGTAAATTACCCCATAAAATATATATATTTATGAACAGCACACAAGTCAAGGTGTTCAACTAGGGTAATTTTGACAGTTTTCAGGCAGCCATTTCTTCATTGATGTCAGGGAAAATTAATTTTATTGCGTTTTTAACGCATACATTTCAATGTTGCAATTTATTTCTTGCACAGCATATGTGCAACAGTGGAAGAAAACGCCACATTTTGTTCACCAACATCCCATGATTCCAACAAGCACAGCATTGACTGATATTTAGTCCCCACAAGCTTGTGGGGACTAATATTAACCCCTGCAATGCTGAGATGGGGGTCATACACAATCGCAGCATTGAAGGGGTTAATTGAGCAAGAGGGGGTGGGGGCTAGTCTCCACACTCATGTGGAGACCAAATAACATGTCTCCCTGTCCCTGAAGTTACCTCTGGCAGCTGGGAGACAATCTCCCACAGACTGGAGATTGCCGGGAGGAGTCTCTTTGATCAGTCCTATAGGACTGATCAAATGGCTTGTGGGGGGCTCGTTTTTGCTGTTGCTGGTCTGCTTCCAGGCAGACCACCAGCAGCAGAGCCCCATAAGAAACAAGAATTAACCCCTTCAATCATTGAAGGGGTTAACACTGCACTGACGCTCTCATGGAGCGATCCGGCAGCAGGGGGGTGTTGTGTCATGTCCCCACACACAGGTTTTTCTGCAATCGCGGTTTCAGCCTACAGAATCACTCAGTGGGAGTGATCGTAAGGTTGGGGGCGGGCCTAGAGAGGCTGTGCTGGTCTGCCCAGACTCCTGGGCAGATAGCAGCTGCAGCGCCCCCGTGATCACCACAATTGTGGCTATGTGGGGGCATTTTTTGAGGATGATGTACCTGGTACGTCCCGGTCTACCGGTGACCTGTGACCAAGAAGTACCAGGTACGTCCCGGACCTGAAGGGGTTAAAGGGATTTAAGTACAAGAGGCAAGCTTATTTGGAGCAATGTTAGAACAAGAGGTCGTTGTCTAAAACTAGAGGGTCAGAGGCTTAGATGTAATGTAAAGGCGATCTATTTTACTGAGAGGGTAGTAGATAAATAGACAGTCTCCCATCATAACTGATGGAGGCTAATACAGTGAGGAAATTTAAACAGGCATGGTATGGGCATAAAGCTTTCGTTACTATAGGACCTGACCAAAGAATGATAGAGGTTTAAACACCTTACATCAGGAAAAATGGACAGACTAGACTGGCCAAATAGTTCTCATCTGCCGTCAAATTCTATGTTTCTATGTATATTGAAAACCTACCTTTAGTCAGGCTCTTAGTTGGGCCGCTAGTCATCTTCTCTTCTGGTTTTGGAGCTGCTTTTGTCAGAGAAGTAGGCTTCTCTTCACTAGGTTTCCTCTCATAGATGTAAGATCCAGCTCCCCCTATGTTAACTCCTGGAAAAATATATTTCATTATCATGTCCTATTACCGAATACTAATGTTTGCATAAGTAATAGTGAATACTTGTGTTAAGACATTTAAAACGAAAATATCATGGAAACATTTCTTATCTTTTGCATTCAATATAGGTCTGTATATAGTAATTTAGTTTTAAAGGGATACTAGAGTGTCCCATCAATGAAGAATGCATATTAAAGTACAATAGGCACATCTATTCAACAAAATGTCAATGCATGACAGAAGTCCAAGTAGCAAATTTCTTATTGCCAACTCACATTTTCTATTTTATGAAATAACATTCAATTTAACCATAAAAATGTCAATGCGGGTTGAACGAAAATGCATGGCTTCATTAATCTATAATTGCAAATTGGCACTAAAATATGGAAGTTGGAGACAAGTAAGTTGGCACTGCTAGTACACGGGACTATTCAACTGTGCCCGGCACAACCAGCTACCATTGGAATCCTGTACCATTTGGAGTGGGTTGGATTTTAATTTTTTTTTAAGCATCATGCTTTTTAACATTATCTTTGGAATGGCACCTTTCTCGGGGCCTAAGATAAAGAACTAATGTCTTCAATTATCATCACAGGACCAACTAAAAAGGGGAAAAAAGGGGTTGCATCCTTTTAGCTCCAAGGGGGTGGACAGTGAAAATCACCCGCCTACCTTGGGGACTTAGAAGTGAGAAGTACATAGGATTTCACTTTTGTATTTTTGTAACTTAACCCCCTCCATTCCGTAGGACAGGGGATGAATAAGGGGGGGGCAGTGGGTGGGCTCTATAACCTTAAAGGGTTAATAACAATTTGAGTAAGAGATGTGGGCATAATTGGGTTCTACAGTTCTTTTTTGGTGTTGTTATTGTTTAATCCCCCATTCCATGGCCGGTGGGGTGAGGCACACGATAGGCTCAAATATCTCTCATAGGGTATTTTATTAGCTTACTACCTACAATGAAATGAGGATGGATAGATCTTACTCTCACCCTACTATAAAAGGAGTGGAGAAAGACAGTGGGGATAAATGTCATCACATTGTTTGGTTAATAGGTTGTCTGGAAAACTGATTAATATTTTTTTAAATTTCTTTATTATTAGCTTTCAAACTTTTGATTTTTAAATTATATTTCTGGGGGTTGGGGTATTTAAGGATTTTGTCCATTGTAGGCATGTCCTCTCCTTTAAGTAGCAAAATGTAATGTTAACTGCCGTTAACCATTAACTGGACTAACAACTCAACATTTTAATGGTTTAAATTAACTGTGACATAAAACAAATAGTTGCTGTGTTAGGATTTATACCAGTTGTTAAATTAATTTCAGGCATTTATAGATCATATTTACGAACATGTTGTTCTCAAACACATTTTAAGAAATACAGTTTGTCATGAAATCTCATTATGAGCGTTTTCAACAAGATATAGAAAACAGGTGTGTATCCCACATAAGAACATTATGTGTTTTATATTACCTGTTTGCCCTGTGGGAAAGGAGTTTTGCAATAGCCTCTTGAAAGGGCCTGTTTAAATTTGCATTTATTGCATGGGTCTACTTTTATCTATATATTTAAAAATGAAAGCACAAAACCCACTCATACCTTTTGGTCCATACAGGGTGGCATAGCATGGTTTGTGGCAGTATGGCTTACCATCGTGCTGAAAACAGTGAAATACAAGGAAAAAATTAGTTCAAATCATATTTTAAATGAGCTAAGTGCAAACTTGTGTTACGAAACAGAGTTGCTAGGATCAGAGGAGACATTGAGTACTGATATTAAGTGCAACCTCAGAAATCCCTGCATACATTATACTGCAGATATTTGAAAAAACAATGATTTGTAACAGATATTAAAACACAACACCACAATGAAAGTATGTACCGTATTTGCTCGATTATAAGACAACCCCCCCCAAAAAATCTCCCCCCAGACTTGCCACTCCTATAGTGCACTGTGGCATGTATATGCCGTTTTAACCCTCTAAAATGCCACTGTGCCCCATGCAATATGGCCCTATGAATCGCCTAGTGCCACTCATGCCCAAAATGCCTTAATACCCCTATCATGCCAACTCCTGGCAGCTATCGTATGGCGGCAGAGTGGCATATAGGGAGGTTAATGGCATTTCAGGGCACGAGTGCTCCTATAAAATGCCCCTTAACGCCACTCTCTGTGCGCCGGCCTGAAATCGCCCTTATACCAGTCCTGATATGCCACTCTGCCCAAAGTATGCCTTTACTCTCCTAAATGCCACGAGCCAGAGTGGCATATAGGGGTAAAAGGCATTCCAGAAATGCCCTATGCCCCCATTTAACACACACACACTTACTTACCGGTGCTTCCAATTTCCTGCTGTATTGCCGGGGCAGCAGGTTGACGTCTCCTTCCGCTGCAGCCAGAAGGAGGTGGAGTTGGCAGTGGGGGTTTGTCTGCGTCCGTCGCGCAGACCTTCCCCCGGCTGTCAGAGATCAGAGTTCCCCACACCGGTGTGGGGAACTCTGATCTCTGACAGTCGGGGAAGGTCTGCGCGACTGAAAAAACCTTGTCTTATAATCGAGCAAATACAATACTATTTCCAAAGAAAACCTAATACATGCCCTATTGTGGGTGAAATAAAGGAATTGAGGACAGGGGCAGGGCAATCACTGGCAGACAGACACATCCAGCCACAAAACTGATTCCCTCCTTTCAGAAAAGAGGAACAAGAATGGATTCTCCAGAGCAAAGAAGTGAATTGAGGGGCAGGGCGCGTTGCAGGCCAGGCACTGGTAGACACATCCAGCTAAATGACTGAACCAGCCCAATATTATTATTTTTTTTTATTCTCCAGAGTTAGGAAGTACCAAAGTGCCACAGCTGCACAGGTCAAGGCACAAGGCAAGCTCTGCCATAGAAACATCCAGACTGTAGTGGATTGTACAAGACTTATTCCTGCCCTATACTAGAAAAAAGGAACAAGAAGACTGAACCACCACCCCAGAATATGAGAAAAAATAAGAATTTATTCTCCAGAGTAAGGAAGGAGGCTGGACAGGTCAAGGCACAAGGCAAGCTCTGCCAGATAGAGACATCCAGACTGTACAGGATTGCACAAGACTGTGATGTTGTGAGACTTCTGGAAGGCGGCAAACAAAATGGCCACTTTTTATTAGAACTCTGATTGAGCGCTTTTTTTTTTTTTTTTTTTTTTTTTTTTTTTATTGAATGTCAATGCTTTACAATCAATTTTAAAAATTAACAATAAATCAAACTGATTTATGCATAGTTACAAACCATCTTTAGACGCACATTCTAACCAATCATCCATCCAACATCTTTATGAGCGAGTCCTAAGGCTTTCTATCAGGGCAGATTAAATACAGCAGTGGGATGAGCTATTTGCCCAGGGAAAGAATTATTGTGAAAAGAAAGAGTATTTAAAAAAAAAAAGAATTAGGGCATGCTTTTTAGTTACCAGTTTCATCTAGTGCGGCAGCCATGACTGTCTTCCATGGTTCCCAAACTTTATCGAATTTGATGATCTTATTAATTTTAATAAAGTACCCTCTTTCCATTAGGTATTGAAATTGTATCTGGTTAGAAACTAAATTCCAACTAATTTGTCCTTGTTTTCTCCACTGTCTGGCAATTATGATCTTGACCGCCAAGAATACATGGGTCGATAAAATCTTTTGGTTTAATGAGAATTTATCTAAATCCACATGAAACAAGAACATCTGGGGAGCCAAATGGAATTGAGTCTGAAAAAGGGAGCCGATCAAAGTTGATAATTTTTTTTTAAGATAGAAAAGTTGCGGGCATTCCCACCATATGTGAAGGAAGGTTCCAGTATGAGCCAAACATCGCCAACAGAGATCAGAATTTCTCAAGCTAATTTTCTTGAGTGTACTTGGAACTAAATACCAGCGATAAACTATCTTGATATAAAGCTCTATCAGACTTAATGAATGAACCTGCTTTTTTACCAATTTAAAAGCGTATCGCCAGTGTTCTAGTCCGATGTCGATATTAAGCTCCCTTTCCCATTTAAGAATTGGTAGGTCTTTCTCATCTTCCAAGAGTCCGTGCAATAATGTAGTTGTATTTGAAATTTGTTTTTGTTTTTTGTGTAATGCCAACCAGTGTTCTAAATCGGGATTTATTTCTAGCTTTATGTGCCGCAAAAAATTCTTGATTCTAATTAGGAAAAAAATTCAGAAGTAGGTAGAGAATATTGATCTCTAATCTGCTGGAAGGATAGGGGTGAATCTTGATTAAGGACATTTTCTAGACATCGAATCCCTCCGTTAATCCATTTAGATAGATCAATATCCTGAATATAAAGTTGTAAGATTTCTATAGGAGTAGAGGGTGAGAACGAAGAGTTTCATTTTACTTTCTTCTTAAGTTTATCAATTGATTTTAATGTGTCGTAAATTATTGGGTTCGATCCCCTTTACATGAGAGATATCGGCCCAGAATAGCGAATATAGATGGCATTTCCTGATGTCTGCTTGTTCTATTTGTGTCCATCTGGGGGGGTTGTCTGAGGTATAATCCCATGCCAGATAGTGAGTCAGCATGGTAGCCTCATGAAGATTACTAACATTTGGATAAGAAATTCCCCCCCTGTTTAACTTTTTAGTTAGAATATTATGGGCTATTCTGGGGTTTTTTTTGAGCCAGATAAATTGGGCAATAGATTGTTGGAATTGTTTTAGAATTTGTGGATGTACTCTCAAAGGGATTGTTCTAAAGAGGTATAATAATTTAGGAAGAAAATAACCATTGATCAAGTTCACCCGTCCAAGCCATGAGACTTTCGAGATTTTGCCATACAGAGAATTGTGTCTTAGATTTTTCTTTTAATATTGTATAGTTGTAATTTATAAGTGTAGAAAAATCTTTAGTTATCTTTATTCCTAAATAATCGATTATTTGCCCTTGCCAATCTAGATTACCCCAGGCTCTAAGTTCTATTAAATCAGCCTGAGAAAGGCCTGTCGTTATTATCTGTGTCTTCCCGAGGTTGATTTTATAGTTAGAATATGAGCTATATTGATTTATTAAATTAAATAATGCAGGAATAGAGGAGGATAGATTTGTCAGGGTCAAAAGGACGTCATCCGCGTATAAGGAACTTTTGAATAAATCAGAGTCTATTTCTATTCCAGAGATATCAGTCGTTTGCCTGATAGTTTCTGCTAAGGGTTCAATACTTAAGGCATATAGTAATGGGGCAAGAGGGCACCCCTGTCTGGTTCCATTTTTGATATGGAACCAGACTGAGTCCAACATGTGACCCATCACTTTGGCGGTAGGGTTTGAATAGAGTGATATAACATAGTCACTAAAGAATCCCTCAATTCCAAATGTTCTTAATATAGCTTTTAGGAATCTCCAATTAACGCGATCAAACGCCTTTTCGGCGTCTAATGCCATGAAGGCGGTTTTAGTTTGGTAGAGATTGGCCTTGTATAGAAGGTTTAGAATTTTTCGACGGTTATCCGACGCACTTCTGCCCTCCACAAAACCCGTCTGATCCTTATGGATAACATACGGGATGACTTTGTTCAGTCTTTGAGCAAGGATTTTAAAATAGATTTTAATATCAAGGTTTATTAAAGATATTGGTCTATAGTTCATCGTTAATGTAGGGTCTTTTCCCTCTTTCAGAATCGGTATTATTGCAGCTTGCAAGAGTTCAGTAGGAAGCTGATCTTTTAAAGATATAGATGTAAATAATCTCACTAATAATGGAGCTATAAGCTTCTGCAGCAGGACGTAGAATGGAGAAGAGAAGCCGTCTGGGCCTGGTGCTTTACCTGGTTTTAAATCATTAATTGTTTTTGTTATTTCCGTTAATAAAAAGGGTTGATTTAAATAATCCCTTTGGAGACTTGTGATCTGAGGGAGTTTTAACTTCTGTAAATATAGGTCTATTTCCTTCTCAGAATGAGTAGTTTCGGGTAAATTATATAATGATTCATAATATTTAGCAAAACAATTCGAGATAGCTTTTGGGGTTAAAAACTGAGACTTTCCCTCTATAATCTTAATGATTTCAGATTTACGTTTGGATTTCAGCCTATTTGAAAGTGTTTTCCCAATTCTGTTATTAGTGTAGTACCATTTTTGTTTTAGCTTAAAAAGCATCCAATTAATTTTATCCAATTCCTTAGTATCTATTTCTTTCCTGACCTTTTTTATCTCCAGAAGTATAGAGGGAGCTATGTTGTTTTTATTAGATAATTCTAATTTAGCTAGTTTAATATAGAGTTCCGATAGGGAGAGACCCCGTTGCTTTTTCAGTCTGGATCCCATTTTAATTATTATTCCTCTGATGTAAGCCTTAAATGTACACCAAAGTGTGATATCAGAAACCTCTCCATTGTCATTTTGCTTCAGGAATTGTTGGGCCTCAGTACTCAGTTCCTGTATATTTGCTGGATCCTTTAATATAAATTCATTTAATCTCCAGTTTCTTCTGATATTATAAGAAGGATTATTGGCGATCTCTAGGAATACTGGAGCGTGGTCAGACCACGTGATGTTCCCTATCCTAGAGTTCATTACTATCTCCAGATATCTAGAATTAATCAAAAAATAGTCTATACGAGAATATGTCTGATGCCTATTTGAAAAAAAAGTGTAATCTTTAATAGACGGGTGGAAAGTTCTCCAACAATCAAAGAGAGAGTTTTTCATCAGAAACTCTTGAATTCCAGGATAGGGTCTCTGACGTACTCCAAGATCTAATTTTGGATATGTACGATCAATCTTAGGGTCCTGGATGTGATTAAAATCGCCACCAATCAGAAGAATACCCATCTGGACTTTGTCTATTTTATTAATTATTGTCTCCAGAAAACGAGGTGATTTTCGATTAGGGGCATACAGATTAACTAGAGTATACGTAATGTCATTGATTTTAACTATGCATATCAAAAACCGTCCTCTAGTGTCTGCCTCCTCAAAGATTATTTCTGTCTTCAGTTTATGTGAGAAAATTAGTGCCACTCCTCTTTTCTTCTTATTACCCACTAAATTAGCTGATTGCACTAGTGGATATTTACGAAATTTCCATAGATGTAAATGTGATTTGATCCAGTGGGTTTCTTGGATAAATGCAATATCTATATTGTTGTCCTGCAGCATTTTATAGAGTCTACCCCTTTTCTGCGGAGAGTTTAAACCCTGGGCATTAAGAGTACATAGTTTAAGGGACATCCCACTTAGTTAACCGATGTATATCCCTGAGAACATTAGGCCTCCCGCTCACTAAACCCATACTACCCCAACATACATTCCATATCATCCACACCGTTAGAGTTACAGCATACTCTTCCATATTACTAACTCCAACAATTCCTGTATCCACAACAGGAGCTGCATGAGGGAGGAGGGCTTCAAAAAAGAAAACGAAAAAGCTTTATACACTGTGTAGCC
>VKOC01049131.1:0-31783 GCA_009364415.1 Spea multiplicata
CGGACGCCTCCCGCTCCCACTGCAGGACTCAACAAGGTAAGTAAGGGGAAGGGGCAGAGGGGGGATCAGTGAGAAGAGGGAGGGCAGTGAGAAGGGGCAGAGGTGGTAGATAGTGATACAGGGGGATAGATAGTGAGAAAGGGGAGTTTTGTTACAAGTTTTTATTCCTTTTTTGGGATGGGGGGGGCGCCAGAGGAGTAGTCCGCACAGGGCGCCAGAACACCTAAGGCCGGCTCTGTACAGGGTCAAGGGCGACCAAGGCTCATTTATGTATGTGGAGGGCGAAGGCTGGCACACGTGATGAAATCCAGCAGAAAAAGCTACTGTAACGCAAATTGCTGAAAAAGTTGATGCTGGTTCTGATAAAAAGGTGTCAGAACACACAGTGCATCGCAGTTTGATGTAGCCGCAGACCAGTCAGGGTGCCCATGCTGACCCCTGTCCAATGCTGAAAGTGCCATTAATGGGCATTTAAGATTTAGAACTAGACCGCGAAGCAATGGAAGAAGGTGGCCTGGTCTGATGAATCACATTTTCTTTTACATCACGTGGATGGCTGGGTGGGTGCACTGCCAACTTGATGAACACATGGCACCAAAATGCATCCATGGAGGTGCCACCTTGTAACTTACAGGACTTAAAGATTCTGCTAATGCATTTGTTCCAGATACCACAGCAAACCTTCAGAGGTCTAGTGGAGTCTATGCCTACACAATATTAGACAGGTCATAATGTGATGGCTGATTGGTGTGTGTGTATATATATATATATATATATATATATATAATATATATATATATATATATATATATATTATATATATATATGGAATCTTATGTTTATGTAATTTAAATGTTTAAATTTAAATGTAATTTAAATTTTATAACTTATTATGATGTTATGTCTCCTTTACAGTTTACATAGCCACTAATTTTTGGTATGGAAAAGATTTGTTGTTGTAAAAGAAACTATGTCGATACAAAGAAAGCAAATCACAACTGTATTAACAAAAGGAAAGGTGAGGAGTTCTGATAGGTGTACCACTGCAATAGTCAATAGATGGCAGCAACTAATCAGCTGGCACTTGTATGAAAACATTCCAATTTCACACTGTGACACCTTGATTACTTGGAGAGGAAGATTTCAGACTGTGTTACTGATTGGGCAAAAGCTAAGCTGAAAAAAGAACGTGTCTTATCAGTTTAGATAACATATACAGCCAATAGATGGAGAATGACATCTAGTGGTTGTAGGGCATTTCCACGTTAAAATATGCATATCAAAAAATAAAGAAAAAAACATAAAAAGTACAAATAATCATGTTGATACTTTGCAAATATTCATTTTGCTAGGAATAAGCATACTCAAATTTTCTTGTTGAATTTTTTTTATCTTAATGTATTCTAGCGTTATCATTTAAACAGTGCTCTTATTAAATATTTGAAACCATAGTTATTTTTATTAACACTGACATTTGTAATTTATGATGAGATCAAACTATTGCAGTCATTAGAATTTGTTTTTCAGTTATATAACATTGTATCAAACACTGTATTAATTTATTTAAGATTTGGAGACATAGTTGTGGCTGCAAGTAAAACATGAACAGTCAACAATGTTGTAACGTTTATTATATGTATTATGTATTAATTTAAAAATGTTTTTGTAATGCAATGCTGATATAAATGTTTCTGTAAAATAAATGATTGACTCTAATATCCCTGTTTGACTTTTAGGCAAGGTTGTACTACCTTTACCCTGTATGGTGACGGGTTCCACAGCTGTGGGGCAAGGCCAAGTGGCAGATTACATCTAACTCTCCGAGAAAGGGGAGAGGTCA
Source organism: Spea multiplicata (assembly GCA_009364415.1). NCBI lineage: Eukaryota > Metazoa > Chordata > Amphibia > Anura > Pelobatidae > Spea > Spea multiplicata. The sequence continues at coordinate 1,841 of VKOC01049131.1, forward strand.
GTGTGATTTGTGTCGTTCGTATCTGGTAAGTAGTATCCTTTAATAGTAAATTAGCTTTGTAATATTGTTTTAATGGTATTCATTATTTCATACATTCCCGTGCATATGCTGTATGTAATTGTCCCTTGCGTCTGGTTAGATGATCTGATGATACCTCTCCCCCAGCATGAGCCACAGGTCCCAATGGATCCCCTCATTTAAAAGATCACAACACAGCTTTACCACCATTGATGACAGTGCCTAGCGAACAGTCATCCTCAGTGTCACCTTCTGAACACAGATGGAAACAGCTAGAGGGTTGAGCATTAACAGACTATTCAATCTTTTTCCATTTTAGAATAGGATGGCATCCATTTATCCCAATGGGTTCCACCTTTTGCTTTCTCTCTTGTGACCCTGTATGTGTGTTATGTGTTGACTTGCTAACCTCTGATGTAGGTAAGACTCCCCACCAAGTCCACAGGTCCCTTTGTTTTGCCCCATGGTCTCCTAATTGCACTCTCCCATGGTTAATTCAAATTATTAGCTAGTAGAAAATAATAACATGATTAAAAAAAATCAGCACATTATTATTATTGCCACTTTTGTATTTAAGCACAGTTGGCGTATCTTTCTTCAGCTACATCTGAGGTCATTGCAAACTATTGCAGCTCAAAAAAGGCATATTTCAATCATGGCTTAGCTTTTCATTACACACCTTTAAATCACACTATATAGACGGTTTCGAGGATAAAAGGCTGTACAAGTAAGCTTCTCAGATATTCTGGTATCTATATACTGAATGTACAATAAACTTTTTATAACATGCATTGCATAAATGTATCACTGGTAAATTCTAGTTTTCCCTTACGTCCTCACTGGCAGCACAAGAGGGGTATTACTGCCCCTGTGAACAATTAGGACAGGTGGAAAATTAATGATTTACACAATTAAATAAGCAATTAACCCCCTTTACCCCCCTATAAAGGGAACTCCACCCCTAACCACAGTGTGCTTCTTTATTTATTTTACTTTTTTCAGGTGCCCTCCTGTTTGGATTGTGTATCCTATTTCACCCAGCATTATCTGTGTGTTTGTGCTGGATCTATACCTGACTGGTTTGGATGTCTCTTCCCAGCTGCTTATCTTCATGTCTGCTGATCTAGTCTGTGATGTTCTGGAGTTTCTCTATGCCTCCCCTGTACTCTTTTTAGCTGCTGAGGGGGAGGAATCCATTTCTTTTCCCTCAGCAGCAGTAGTAATCCCATAGAAAGTTTGTTCTTACTTTTATCCTTCCCTTGCATTTTCTATCTCAGGGTAGGTATAACTAAGGAGATTTTTATGTTTAATAAAACTCTTTATATTATTTTGGTCATCTCTTTTGCAGATGTCATCCCGTACTCCAGAGGATCCTGCTCCTGAGGGGTGCAAGTCCACTGCCAAGCGCAGGCATTTTACCTGCCGCGGATGTGATACACCTCTAGAGAATGCTTACCCTTATAGTCGCTTCTCAAGTTGCAGAGATCCCCCGAGGCGGAACCCAATATACGTGATATGATGATTTGGGTTAAAGATTTTGTTGGATCTTGTTGGATCAAGAGATTTGAGGATACACTCCAGATAAAGAGACCTAGGGTCCAGTCCCCTCCTAGGGTGGTCCTTATGTCTGAAGACGCTTATCTCACTGTAGAGAAATAAGCGTTTCCCATTGAGAAAACCCTACGGTTACTAAAGTCCATCCGGTCGGGGGACCAGGATGTTGACCCTAAGGAAGCTCCAGAAACCACCTCTAGAGGGCAAAGGGCCTTCAAAGTGGATGAGTCTCTCATTAAGTTAATGGAGACTGAATGGAAGTTCCCTGAAAAAGGTCCGGTTATCACCAAGCGGTTCAAATCTATGTTTCCGTTTAATGTAGACCAGCAGCGCCCATGGGGCCCTCCCCCTAAAGTCGATATGGCCATCGCCAAGATGTCCAAGAGGACCGTGGTACCGGCAGATGATGGATCCTCTTTACAGGTTGCCATGGATAGGCGCGCTGAGTGTTCCTTGCACCGCAATTATGAGGCTGCTTCTGCCTCAGCTTCTGTGGCTATAGCCTCTAGTGAGGTTTCTAATTTTCTGCGCACCAGAATGTCTCAAATCGAGTCGGATATTGATGCAGGTGTTCCAAGAGACTGTTTTGGATGCTTTCCAATAAAGCCTTTCTTCAATTGTTGAACTGCTCCAAATTATGTGAATATAAATGTACGTGCACGGAGAGAAAAATAAGACACACGACACACTCTGGGTCAGGTCCAAAATCACTCTGCTTTATTTTGTTTATATTATAGATTATATAGTGTCCAGAAAAAAGGGACGTCAGGTTACGTAAAGCTTATTAATTGGTTAATCCTGAAACTATGCGGAAATAGGCAGAAAGGCAGAAAACCGTTAGAAACAAATATTAGATACTTTCCTGCAACTAGATATAGCCAGAATGGCGCTTGCGGTTAGTAAATATAGATAACTGAATACACTGCTACTTGCGTCTCTCACGTATCTGCGTGAGGTGTAACCCTTTATTGGTCGAGGCCAGCTTATATTCATTAAAGCAATAAGCGTTTCTTGCTGATATATAGTGGTTCCATAACAAGACGATATCATGAAGCAGTTTAAAACAGCTCAACCGGCTGTGGAATTCCTTTCGGATGCTGCGTCTCAACATCTGAAGCTAGCCTCCAAATCTATGTCACTATCTGCTGCTGCAAGGAGACCCCTATGGTTAAAATCCTGGGAAGCGGACAACGCCTCCAAATTTTCGCTTTGTGGGTTGCCTTATGAACCTGGCAAGCTGTTTGGCAGTGAGCTGGACAGGATCATTGCCTTTCTGATAAGAAAGGCAAATCCCTCCCCCAGCAGGCTTCTAGAGGGGGGGCAGACAGTCCAGAGGATCCAGGTCCCAGGGACCTTCTAGATCCCAATGGAGTCAGGGGACTCAGAAGAGAGGAGCAGGTCGCTCCCGCAGGTCCTATGAGAAGAGAAAGGACTTTTGTAGCCGAGAGTCTGGCGCCAGAGAGTCCGGAGGTAACCCCTCCTCCAGTGCTAGGTGGGAGGTCGTCTATCTTTTTTTCTGGAGGCTTTGGAGAGGTCCATACCAGACCCTTTTGTTTCCCTACCTCCTCTGAATTTTGTTCTGACATGGATTCTCTCGTGTGAGAGGCAAAGAGTCCTAGAGGCATCTATCCACGCCTTTATACAGAAGAAGGCGTTGGAGGAAGTTCCTCCAGAAGAGCGTGGATCTGGCGTCTATTCGCCAGTCTTCCTAGTGCCCAGGTTCACAGGAGACTGGCGGATGATCATAGATCTTCGCTATTTGAACAAGTTCATAGCGAGAAAGAATTCCGCATGGAGTCCATCTACTCTGTAATAAATATCTTCTGCCGGGAGACGTGATGGTCTCTATAGACTTGAAGGACGCTTATCTTCATGTTCCTGTTTGCCAAGCCCACAGGAAGTATCTGCATGTGGCTGTATCCCTTTGTGGCGAAGTGAAACACCTTCAGTTTGCTGCCCTTCCCTTCGGAATCTCCTCTGCTCCTCATACCTTTACCAAGGTTGTAGTTGCCGTGGTAGCATTCTTGAGACTAGAAGGCCTAGAAATCGTCCAATATTTAGACGATTGGCTTCTAAAAGCCGCTTCTACAGAAATTCTGTATTCTCATCTTCAGCAGGCTCTGGCTTTTCTCCACCGGTTAGGGTGGATAGTAAACTACCAAAAGTCCGAGTTGGTTCCATCCACTCCCAGGAAGTTTCTGGGGTTCATAATCGACTCGACCCGTGTGACTCTCTCTCTCTGTCTCTAGACAGACACAATCAGGTTGTCAGAGCCGCCAGTTCTCTAAGGACCCCCTCAGTCGGTGTCCATCAGTACGCTTATGAAGATGTTAGGGCACATGTCAGCGACTGCAGTCCCTTGGGCCCTTTGGCACCTACGCCGTCTCCAATCAGAAGTTTTGGGCATTTGGAATCACACCCCATTGGGGTTGAGCAAAATGTGCACCCTGTCTCCTCAAGTCCGTCGCTCCCTCAGTTGGTGGGAGCATCTGAAAGATGGGAGGTCCTTGATTCAGCCAGCCTGGATTCTCTTGACCACGGACGCATCCCATCTAGAGGACATTCCAGTACGAGGTACTTGGTCCCGTCCAGAGAGCCTTATGTCTTCGAACTTCAGAGAGCTCAGAGCAATCAGATTTGCACTCCTTCACTTTGCTCCTCAAATCCGCGGCAAAGCGGTGAGAGTTCGTTCAGACAACAAAACATACATCAACAAACAGGGTGGCACGAGATCTCAACCTCTTCTCAAGGAAGTGGGAATGATCCTATCATGGGCACAGCAAAACCTCTTCCACCTCTCTGCAGTCCACATTGAGGGACCTCTCAATGTGGTAGCGGACCGTCTGAGTCAGGGTCTCAGTGTTCCAGGCGAATGGTCACTAAACCAGGAAGCATTTCATGAAATTACTCTTTGGTGGGGAATGCCAGAAATCGGCTTAATGGCTACGAGGTTCTACGCCAAGGTGAAGATCTTCTGCTCCCTATCCAGGGAGGACAATCCTTGGGTGATCGATGCTCTGTCCATCCCTTGGAGGTTCGGGCTGGCTTACATCTTCCCTCCTTTTTCCATGATACCAAGGGTATTGATGAAGATCAGACAGGACCAGACCTCGATTATTGCGATAATTCCATTCTGGCCAAAGAGGCCATGGTTCACCCAGCTCATGAGGATGAGTCGGGGTCTGTACTGGAAGCTTCCAATATCAGAGAATCCTGTGTTTCTGGGCACAGGTTCTCGCCTAGATCTGAGAATTCTCAATCTGACAGCCTGGAGATTGACAGCTCCCTATTGAAGGATAGTGGACTTTCTTCTGGGGTCTTGAGGACTTTGTCTCATTCGAGACTGGAGTCTACTACTAGAGCTTACAATCGGATTAGACGCTCTTTTTCATTATGGTGTGCGAAGAACAAAGTGGGTTTCTCAGATCCCTCCATTTCTTCCATATTACAGTCCCTCCAAGATGGACTGGATAAAGGCCTGGCTCCCTCTACACTCAGAGTGCACACTTCAGCCATATCGGCTTTTTTAGGGAAACTTTTGTCCCAAGAACCCCTTATCAGGAGGTTCCTTAAAGAAGCCGAAAGGTTAAAACCTAAGATCCTGAGACCAGTCCCTCTATGGGACCTTACTGTCATGCTCAGGGGGTTTATGCTCTCCCTTTGAGCCATTGGAAGGCTGCCTTCCTAGTGGCGATCACCTCTGCGTTGCAAGCTCTATGTGCCTTTGAGCCTTACACCCTATTCCTGCCTGATAGGGTTCTCCTAAGGTTCCTGACAGCTTTTTTACCGAAGATTCCTTCGTTTCAGAACATTAATCAGGTAATTTCTCTACCTGTTTTTCACCCGGATCCTTCAACAGAAGAAGAATTCTATCTACAAAGATCTGGTGTCTTCAAGAAAGATGAAAATCTCTTTCTACAGTTTTTTGGCAGGAACAAAGGATCTAAAGCTTCTAAACCATCCCTGAGCAGGTGGATAAAGGAAGCCATCAGAGAATCCTTCTCAGCTCAAGGCTTGCCTCCTCCCGCCTTTGTCCGCGCTCACTCTACCAGAGCGGTAGCTACCTCGGCTGCTGAGAGGGGCCTCATCCCTCTTCAACATATTTGTGCTGCAGCCTCCTGGAGTTCTAACTTCACTTTTATAAGCCTTTATAGGCTAAATGTAAGACGTTCGGAAGACACTGCCTTTGGGCGGTCTGTTCTGAACGTCGTTCAGCCGGAAGACCCTCCCTCATAGGTAATCTTCTAGCTATTTCCCCTCTTGTGCTGCCAGTTAGGACGTAAGGGAATTTTTAATTTCTAACGGTAATTTGTTTTCCCTTAGTCCTAACGGCAGCACACTAATATCCCTCCCTCTTATATTTTTTTTATTATTCTTGTTATAGCACACTGTGGTTAGGGGCGGAGTTCCCTTTATAGGGGGGTAAAGGGGGTTAATCGCTTATTTAATTGTGTAAATCATTAATTTTCCACCTGTCCAAATTGTTCACAGGGGCAGTAATACCCCTCTTGTGCTGCCGTTAGGACTAAGGGAAAACAAATTATCGTTAGAAATTAACAATTCTCCATCTCATCTGAACACACAATCAATTATTCATTGCTGTTGTAGGAGCAATCATTTTTTAAATAAAATTTAAATTTTAGTGGGGAACATAACCTTATAGTTTCTGATATGTTCAATATATTTAAACTTATATTATAGCTATAATAATAAATTGTAACATGTTTTATAAAATGAATAAATACATTTCAGCTTTGTTGTTAATTTGGTGTTTTCCTCACAAAAGTACTGTAGATAGTGTATAGTACCATACTGCTTGCTGAATCGTCTGCTACTGTGATTATATCTCATTGCAGGTGTTTACACATATTACAGGGAATATTGACTCTTGGTCTTGTTAGCTAGGTTTTTATGACCTGCTAACACCTTGTGCATTTATCTTGTCTTGATTGTATTAGATGTATTCTTGGAGGAGGCTCTGAGACAAAAGTTTGCCCTCATGATTAGCAGAACCCAGGGTAAGAAACATTTTGACCATAAGGAAGGAGCAAGCAGGGCTCCAACTTTCCGATAACCTTATGATATCATATCTCTGCATTCCACTTCATTCGGACCATGAAGGAGAATTGTAAGCAACTCCTTATACCCTATATGATTGTATTATATCACTTGGCAAAAGATCTCTGTTTATATACATGGCTGCATACTTTTTTCCACAGTAAGCACAGTTTTAATGTGCAAATAAAATTGTACTTTACATTTTACATTATTTTCTCCATTTCTTTTTTGTCTCGCTGGACTATTTCATCTGGATTTGAGGGTCAATACTGGACATATAGACTTAAGGATATAGTGAATGAATTGGCTCATAAAAGATAAATTAGGAATAATTAGAAGTAATTATCCATTTTAGGGTACAACCAGTACATGTATAAGGGGCATGGGTAAGCCTAGCCTCCATGTTCTGTCACAGGCCCCCTCCTTGTCCCAAAGACTCATGACTGTACGTTGCCAGATTTGGGGCTCTGATGACTCATGACTGTACGTTGCCACTGTACGTTGCCAGATTTGGGGCTTTGATGGCTCCTTTCTGGGGATTAGGGCCTAGTGGTTCTATTGAACATAATAACAACTAATAAATAAATAATTCACTGGAATTAATAAAACACATTTCTGTGAAAAGTAGAAAGCACTTGGAATTTACAGCTTCTTTGTCAGCAGCTGATTCAGGAGTATGCACAGATTCTACAAACTGAATACAAATTATTGTCAGATTAATCATGAATAAGATGAGCTGCAGAAAAACAAGAACATTTTAATGGAGGAAAATAAATATTCAACAAATTATTTACAATCTGTAATACTGCAGTGATAAAACACATCAATGGTTTACAAATACTGAAAAAAACTATTGTTGTTAATACAGTTATTAATAATGTATAATTATAATATAATCATAATTAAAATTGGTTTTAGTTGGTTGGAATGTCCTATTGGTGTGAAAACAGGATGCACAAGTATTAATTTGGGGATTAGCTTTGGTTTAGTTTTTTTGACATCTCTTTGAACTGTGTTTGTACAGCCACATACCCTTCTTTAAATTGTACCCATGTTGAACGTCAATGTGTATATGCATTTGCCTCTTCCCCAACCCCTACTTTCTTCGCCTACAGGAGATGTGTTCAGTTAAACCCATCTCATGCTGCCTGTGCCTGCGTGGTATAATCACTGCCAGTCAGCTTAAGCACTGGCCCTCCAAGAGTTTCAGGTGGGTTGTAACAAGATCCCCCATGAGAATATGCTCTCATTGATTTCAGTAGTGTGAAAAAGGATTTACTTTTTTTTGAAACATATACAGCATATAAGAACCATTTGGCCCATCTACTCTGCCCAACCTCTTTCCTTAGTCCTGTCTTGTCTTGTATCTAGCTTATCCTTATGTCTATCCCATGCTTGCTTAAACTGCTTAAACTGCGTCCACTACCTTTCAGTAAAATGTACAAACTTTTTCCTCTTCACGTCTGGTGACATACCAGCTACGTCATGCCCACGTGCAGGGCCGGCCCAATACTTAATGCCGCCTGGGGCGAAGTTTAAAATGACCCGACCCGGGGGGGGGCGGCATTTTAATTCGCCGATCCATTACTACCCTCCCTATTATTTTGCCCCCCCTCTGCACTTAAAACAGTCTTGCCGACGAGTCTCCCTGCCTCTGCCACGTGCCGCTTGTAATTTCTAGCGCCGGAAATTGACGTCACTCCGGCGCTCAGCATTACAAGCCCGCACTGAGACCGAGCAGGAAGACTCGCCGCAGAGGAGAGAGAAAGGGGCGCCGAGCAGGTAAGCGAAAACCACTCGGCGCCCCTTTCTCTCTCTCCTCCGCTTTAAAAAAAAAAAAAAGCGTTTGTGGAGGCAGAGTGCCGCCTGGAGCAATTGCCCTACTCGGCTCCATTGTAGGGCCGGCCCTGCCCACGTGGGCTCATTGGTTCTGTGATGTACCTGTTACATCATGCCAAAGAAATGCCCCCATGTCGCCACAATCGTGATCACGGGGGCACTGCTGTCTGGGCCAGCACACCCACTCCGATTCTACAGGTTAAACACATTTGCCAGTTTAACCAGTTTGCCACATTTAACCCCTTCAATGCCGCTATTGTGCTGTGTGACCACTGATCAATGATTAGTGACCACCTTTTTTGGGCACTAATCATTGATCAGTCTCACTTCAATAGCCCGTGACCTCATCTGATCATCATCCCTAACATTAACACTATACAGTAGTCAGGCTCTCAGGCCCGTACAGATGCCACACAAGGGACCCCTACCTTCCTCATGTCCTCAGCAATCCACTGTGTCCCCCGGCCCCCCAAGATGCAACTTCATTGTGGGAGGGGAGTGTCAATCTAGATCTGGTGGGTGGGGTCTGGACTGACAGCCCTATAAAACTCCAGCACACTCATTATCCAGGGCTTAGATATTAAGCTACTAGTTTTGTTTATCCCATAGCTATATAGAGAGCTTCATCAATGTTAGCATATAACATCATTAAGGTCTACGGTCAGGATCAATCCACAAAAGATCCGGCATGGAGAGATGTACATATAGAAATTCCTGATCTACCCACGCTACCATGCCGGAAGGAGAAAAAAAAGTGTCTGAGCTAAATTGGCTCAATATATTAGTTAAAGTTCGGAACACCCAGTCCACCCAAACATTTGTAGGAGCCTAAGAGGAAGACATGCTCTCTTATTATGCCAAACTAGTTGAGATTGATTTTAGTAAAAAAAAAAAAGTCACTGATATCGAAACACGTTCTGAACATGTATAACAGCTTGGGCAAGGAATCCATCTTGAATCCCACAATATGTTCCAGCCAGGATATCTCCATTGGCGCCCATCTCCGCAGATCTCCCTGTATTCTGTTCCAGATGTATATAAAATTAGTTTTAAGACGCATCTGTGTCATTGTGCCAAATATAGTGGAATGTTTTAGCCAAGGTATCAATAAGATGTTAAGGGTATCCAATGTTGAGATCTTGAGACTTATCCCAATTGGTTGATGCCAGAGGAGGCCCCTGCTGGTGACCAATAGAGTCGCTTGTACAGACTTTTAAAATCCTGGTGCCGCAACTTGGCTAGGAGAGACCACTGGTCTATCCGCTCCAAGGGTTAAAGGTCCATACGAACGACCAATAAAGTCGCTTGTAGGGGGCTCGTCTGCCATCAATACCATAAGGGGGCTTGTCTGCCATCAACCAATGAAGTACCGGTGTACTTTGTTGGTTGATGGCAGAGGATGCCCCTGCAGGCGACCAATAGAGTTGCTCTTATGGACATTTAAAATCCTGGCCCAAAGCTGCTGCTTAGTCTGCGGAATACAAATATTGTTCCCCCCACGGAGACGAACAGGAAGACTTGGCTGGCGACTAAGTCTAGTGATAACTATTCTACCAATAAAACAATTTATAAAACTACAAAGAATTAAAAAGGCCAGATAGTGTCTGTAATACAGTATGTCCAGTCCTGTGTCCTTTCATAAGTGATACTTGAGAATGTATTTAATACCTCAAGGTCAGGGTAGATGTATTTTTACACAATACAAAAAGCCATTGTAGTCATATATAATCATGTGTCCTTGCACATGATATATATGCACATAATATATATGCACATAATATATATGCACATATATGCAAGTGAAGATATATCAGCTTTTCCCCCAAAATTCGCACAAGAAGAGATTAAATGTCCTCTCTCATATATTATATTAATCTTAAAGCTGTCATATTTAAATAACCTGTACTTCCAATTTGTCCAAAGAGAACACTAAAGAAATTCAGTTTCCCTTTGAGCAAACATGTTCTTTAATGCAAAGCTGAGGGCCTTTGTAGTCTTTCTAATTTAGTAAATAAGATGGAAGGTCTAATTTGAAGTGAGCTAATATGCTATTAAGCATAATCATCTAGATGTTCTGCTTCATTTCAACAATCAGAAATTCCAATTATTTGTCACTCATTTGGCATTTCACACATGGAATATCTCTTACAAGGCTGTACGATTAATTTCACTAATGTAAATTTTCACCAACAAGCTTTTGGTCCTTAAAAACCTAGATCCACCACTGAAACAAGTATTAAAAATAGTAATTCTGTGTTCACATGAGACAGTCAATATTTGTGACAAATTTAGTTTTAATAATGTATTGAGATAAAGTTTATTGGTGTCTCATTGGCCCCTTAAGAGTGGTAAGGAGCAGCTTCATTTGGTTATATGGCAGTGCCACCTGGGACAACACCAGGGCACAGCTGATCCTAGACCAAGTGGCACACCAGGCAAGAATATTCTCTTGCGCACCCTCATTATTTTTAAAGCATAGCAGGATCAAGCAGCGAAAAGGCTGTACAGAGTAGGGTAGAGAGCAATTATTTCTTATGGCGGTGCAGATGAGCCAGGTTTGCATCACAGTTTGCATCAAACTAGGTATCTAAAAAGGTGTCCTAAAAATATACTTAGCTTTCCCTGGGTAAAGTATTAACTATTTATAAGGTTGTTACCTAAATGTAATTAAAGCAAGACTCCAAAAGGGCACTGAAAGGCCTAATGGCCTTTTGTCAATGGATTTCACACAAAATGGATATTTCTTATGGATGTTTATCTGAACTTATATTGCCTACGACAATAATATAATATACCGTATTTGCTTGATTATAAGAAGACCCTGGTTATAAGATGATCCCCCAAATTTGAATATTAATTTAGGAAAAAAAGAAAAAGCCTGAATAGAAGACTACCCTATAGGATTTTCTTTACTGGTAAATATGAATTCACATGTAAACTATTTTTTTATATTTAATAAAAACTATGATTGAGGAAAATTTATTTCTTGTGTTATTTCCTTTTATTTGCCATCCTGCACCCCAGTTATGCACATCTGCCCCAAGACTTGCCCCACAGATATATCTTATAACCCCGATATGCCACTCTGTCCCCATGTAACGCCCACTCCGAGTGAAGGCTCATCCAGACTATTCAGACAGTATCCAGTAGTAGTAGTATGAAAACAGGGTGAACATAATTTATTTTTTAATAAATCAAGTTATTAAAAAAAAACCTCTAATATTTGTGTATATGGTAATGGGGCAAAATTAAAAAAAATAACAATGACTTTCCTCAAGAAGGAGTATACTGTTTATTAGACTTGGGCATTCTAATTAATACTAAGTTGTTGGTTTTTTTTTTATTAAGAAGTAATTTTATTGATACAGGAGATGTGTTCCAAAAATGCAATAAATGACAGGCATGTCACAAGGAATGCAGGATATATATACTATACATGCAGCTCAGTACTAAGTTGCTTTTTAACAACATTCAAATCTCCAAAAGTAATGGTGATCCCCAACTCCCATATATTGTTTTGGACAATTGCCACCACTTACAAAATATTGCTTTATCTGGAGTCATGCTATGATTAGCATTTTGGCAGCATTCCCAGAAAATGTGGTTAAGGTTCAAAATGGGTACATTTTAAGCATTTAAAGCCCAACAGGTGTTGCTTATTAAGTATTGGCAAAACAAATTCCACATGAAACAATAAAGAACAGGATGCAAAAAGCTAGTTACAGTAGTTAACCATTACAATGTTAGAGATATCTAACTGAAAAAACCTATCTCAGATTACTCTAAAATTAAACAATCTCAACCAAAACACCAACTATCAGAAGTGAAAAGATGAGGAAGAGAAAAATAAAGATTTCTGTGGACCTGAATAGTAATTTATACTAGAGGGTGTTCCACATATCCACCACTACAGTACAGTAAAGTAAATGTTCCATACATTAAGACTTTATTACATTAAAGTACAAATCTCAGGGGTCCTATGGACTTCAATTTTCTTCTGCTGGGAGGCTGTTCTACATATCCACCACCCCCTTAGTAAAATAAGTATTCCTTACTTTAAGTAAAGTTTATTACATTAAATAAAAGTAAAAATATCTCAGGATGAGCATAGTTGATATGCAAAGGACAATTAACCATTTCAGTGTTTGTATGGAAAGCTGCGCATTATCTTACCTCTACAGACAAGCAAGTGCTATAATAATTTATAGCAGCTTCTATTATAGGCACTGGCTGGAGAAATCTGAAGGGAAGATACAAGACAGGTGGAGGGTGTATGGGCACAGACAGGACTGGGAGACAGAGAGAGATATGTCTTGGGCCCACAAATTCCATTTGAATTTAAAAGGCCCTCAAATTTTGTCTGAAATGAAAGGGCAGGAAAAGAAAGTTGTTGCATATTAGTGAAAAAGTAGAAGAAAACTCTGTGCACAAGTTTATTGAATTGGTTTACAAGCGTAATTGGCAGCTGAGCTTTAATCTTTGACTTGGCTGTTGTCCATAAATTTTCCCAGATTTAAATTACCATTTTTGCATTAGAGTAGGTTCCTGACCATGGAGTTCTTTCCCAAGCAATTCTGTTTGAGCCTCTAAATACCACTCCAGAATAACCTCTGGTGGGTTGCAATGGTAACTTAAATCTAGTTACCTCATAACATTTTGCTGGAGATGACTATGATCTTTTGCAAAAAAAAAATATTGTTAAGGTGGATGTTTGTGAATATCTCAATACTTTGCATTTGTTCTTGCCATACTGGACCTGAAATCTTGAAATCTCAGTTAATTGTATTGTATTGTATTGGGTTTCAGTCTGGCAATTGCCTATGTTGTCAATGTTTTTTTCATTCAATTGTCTTCAAGATGCCTGAGACAATTTGCAACTCAGTTCATCAAAACCCACTAAACACCAGTTAACTACGTACCAGGACAGCAATGTTCAAAAATATATTAAAACTAATATGTTCTGTTTGCATGCCGATGTCGAGTGGCATCATTAGATGAATACAGAATATTTTGCAATGAATGTTTCTTCATTTGATATCCTTTTCGATTTTCATTTTATGAGCATCCCTATCAATATTCATGGTATAATCGCTACTTCCTCTAGCATATAATGCTTACTGCCCAAATGCAAAATAACTTATGCAAATTAAACAAAATCACTTTCTTCATCATGATAATAATCGGATGCAGTACATTAATGCTCTATTTGCACACCAGAAATAAAGTTCACTGATTTATAAGATGAATCAAGAAGCATCTGCATATTGCATTTTCTATCCCTAAACATAATCTTGTCTCTTGTTTCTCTTAAGAAAAAAAGGCAATAAATGGATTTAGATTTTAGTGTTCAAAAACTCTAAAAAATGGATTAAATATGAAAAGGGGCACTGCTGTGGTGGTCTGCATCAGTTCACTAATTGAAATATTTTTTTGTTATTTATGTTGGTTATAAATAAGTCAGTAGTTGGAAAATTAATGGAAACCTTGCTAAAGGATAGGATGGTTAAATATTTGCATGTAAATGGTTTGCATGATCTGAAACAGCATGGGTTTACCACAGGGAGATTTTTTTTGAACATTAACTAAAATAATAGACTAGGGAAGAGAAGTTGATTTTAGACATATGGGGACATTTAGCTCAAATGGGCCCAAAACAATTTAGATTATTTTTTTGTTTTGTTTTTGGCCCATTCATTTTTTGACATTGAGTTCTGTTAACTTGCAATATGTTTTGGACCAGAATCGGGATCAGGGGCAGGTTGGGAAATAAAAACAAGAAATGCATTTTTCTCAAACTTTTTTTTAACTGGGGGGGCTCCCCAGTTATGCACATTTGAGCCCAGCCCACATTTGAGGCCAGGCTTGCCACACTGCCTCCCAGATATGCCTTATACCCTCTGTATGCCTTATACCCCCAGATATGCCACTCCACCATCCCCAGATATGCCTTATATCCCCTATATGCCTTATACCCCCTGTGTAAAAACCAGCGGAGGAGGGGGCCAGAGCATATGCCTTATACCCCCTATATGCCATAGTGCCCTCTGATATGCTTATACCCTAGATATGCTACTCTGCCCCCCAAATATGCCACTCTGCCCCCCAGATATCCCCTATACAAACAGATATGCCCCTCTGCCCCAAATATGCCTTATACCCCTGATATGCCACTGTGCCCCCAATATGTCACTCTGCCCCCAATATGCCTTATACCCCCTATATGCCGCTGTGTCCCCTCATATGGCACTGTGCCCCCATGATATGCCACTCTGCACCCCCCAGACTTACCCCCGTGCTCCAGACTCCTTTGTGTCTAGTAGGGGCAGCAAAGAAAATGAAAAGCCTAGTGCTTGTGTTTGAATTCATGATTGTTTTGATGTTTGTCTAATCAATACTTAATCATATGTATGTGAATCATATAGGAATGTAGAGTTTTCAGTCAGGAAGTTAATGAATACATTTTTAATACTGTTTTCCCATTTATACTAGATATGTATAATCTTCTTTGTATGACTGTGGTTTAAAAAAGCCCTACTATTACAAAAAATATAAATATTATTGGTGTTTCAAATGTTTTATCTATTATTTTGAGATATTAATCTTTAATTAAAATAACGAAGAATATAAGTACAACCACTTTTTACCACGCTCAGTCATTTATGTGAACTATAAAAAATCCACTTTTCAAAACTGTATTTATACAAAACAGTGTCTTACATATAGTCTATGAATGTGGTTTAAAAAAGCCCTACCTTTCTAAAACATCCATAAATATTTTGGTGTTTCAAATGCCTTATTTATTATTTTAATTAATACTAATCTTTAATTAAAATAATGAAGAATGCAAATTCCACCATTTTTGCTAAAATCAGTCTTTTATGGGAACTATAAAAAATCCACTTTTTAAAATTGTATTCACACAAAATAATGCCTCACATATAGTATATGAAGTGGTTTAAGAAATCCCTACTTTAAAAAATATACATAAATAATATTGGTGTCGGTCAATACCAGTTGAAGAAAAACATTGCAAAAACACACAATTCTCTGGTTCTGTGTTGCAAAATAGCCCTGGTTTTTAAGGGTTTAATAGGCTTGCTGCAATACAACCTGTATGTTTCAAAAATTAGTTTGCCAATTAATCCATTATGCTCAATTTTTTTTTATTACAGTATTGAATTTATTTTATTGTACAATTTTTTTTGTCTTCTCTGGTGATTTTTTTTCCCTTCAATTTACATGTACTGCCATGGGCACCAAGTTTGCACAAATTTATGTCAATGATTGGGAACTCAATAATATCTGGACAATAACCCTTTTGGCAGAAAACTTGGTGCTCTGGCAGAGTTATATTGATCATATATGTTAATTATTTGGGATGGGGATTTACAGGCCTTCACTGATCACTGATTATATTAATAATCATCACTGTAATCTAATATTTCACTGATTATCAATAACACAATAGATTTCTTAGCTTTTGCTCTTTGTGTTGAAGCCAATTACCGTATTTGCTAGATTATAAAATGACCTCCGAAAATCTGAATATTAATTTAGGGGAAAAAAAAAGAAAGAGCCTGATTATAAGACGACTGTATAGGAAAAAGGTTTATTTGTAAATATTAATTCATGTAAACAAATTTTTCATATTTAATAAAAGCTATGATTGAGAAAAATATTTCCATGACATCTTGTTCTAACATTGCTCCTCCTTTCAAATAAGGTTGCCTTCTGTACTTTGTTAAATCTATTTTAAGTATTTAAATGTTTCTATTGCACCACCATCTCGCTTCTTTCCTCCAAGCTAAGGAAAGATCCTTTAACCTTTCCTGATAATTTCTGTCCTGAAAACTACTTACCATTTTTTATAGCTCTCCTCTGAACTGTCTCTAATGTGTCAATTTCCTTCTGGATCTGGTTATATTTCTTAAAAGCTCAGTTCCTTCCTTTCTTCTTTTACTCTTGCTAACAAGTTTAATGCAATATTCTGCTGCTTTTTGCAGGACATCTCTTAAATAGCTCCATATATCCTGGACCATCAAAGACTTACCTATCGGTCTTTTTGGAAAATCTACATTTCCAAAATCAAAAACCTGGATTTTAGTGTTGTGCAATGTAACCTCTCTCCTTATACTAAACCACACTCATTGATGATTACTGGAGCCCAAACGCTCTCCTACAGTAACATCCGAAATCAAGTCTCCATTTGTAAATACTAAACCCAGTACAGATTCTTTCCTTGTTGACTCCTCTACTAACTGCTTTAAACACAGTGCCTGTAAGGAATTAAGGATGTCTCTACTCCTGGTTGACCCAGCTGTTTTTCCAGTCTACATCAGGTGAATGTCTATATAAAATCATAATTTGAAAAACATCCAGTGTCGTTAAAACTATAACCACTGTCCAAGATTTAATTGGGATTCGTATTGGACATGTCCCCATAGACACAAGGGAGAGAGGGTTTCTAGATCCAACATTTTAAAAAAATCTTCAGCCCAAGGGTCTAAATCAGGATTTTGCTCTGAAAAATACCCCTCATCTTATAATCGCAGCTCTGGATCCTCCTGTCTGGTAACCCCCCCCAACTTACTGGTGCTTCGGTGCTTCTGATTCTCTGGTGTGTAGTTGGGGCAACAGGTAGACGATTAGCGTAGGCCGAAAGGAGGTGCGTTAGCAGCGGGGGTTGTCTGCGTCCATCCAGCTTTGCATAGACCTACACACTCACACAACCCACATGCACACATACTCTAACACATTTACACATCCATGCTCAAACACACATACACACACTTTCACATACATATCCATGCTCACACCCATACACATCCGCCATCACACATACACACACTTGCACATTAGACATGTGCAAATGGGGCAAAAACCATTTGGACTAATTTTTTGCTTTGTTTTAGGCTTAGTCGTTTTGAGACAATTAATTCTGGTTCCTGTCCATTCGTTTCAGATGAAAATTGTGAGCATTTAAATACCCACTCTCATACAGGCTCTCAGACTCCTAGTCTCTCACACACTAATTTTTGCTTTCTGAATGTCTCCCTACCTCTATCGAATGCTTCCTTGTCTCACAGCTCCGCTTCGCTGTCTCGGATGTTCTTGTCCTGCATCTGCTTGTTCTCTTTTATTTTCTCTTCTTCTCTCTTATGCATTCATCCGCTTCTCCACAGGATAGAACTCTCTCAGCAATCTTCAGACAAAATGGTGGAGCTTCCGGTGATGTTCCCTCCCCCGATTCGCTAATTGAAGAAAAAATCCTAAAGATATTCACTTGGGTCTCTCAGGGATCACTGCTTATCCCAGAGAGACTGGCAGAAACCTGGAACATTATTAGGTATGCATATAACCTGCTCATCAAAATCAACAATTTAGCAGGCTCTTTTTTGCTGTTACATAGTTTTTGATATGCAGGAAAACACTTGGTTTATACAGTTGTTTCTTGTGTACATATATTAGTGGGAAATTCTGGATCTTGTGTTTAAATTTTATTGATGACTTATTACCATACCTGGGAACGCTCCGGGTTTGACCCGGAGATTGCAGGGCGAGCACTGGGGTCGTGGGAGCAGGGTCTTGAAGCACCCCATTCCCCGCCCATTTTTCCTTTAAATGGGGGTGTTTCCCGTTGCCGTCAGCGGGAACGCTCCTGACATCGGCGACCCTCCAGTTCCTCTTGCTATGTATAGATAACTGCCCCTAATAGCAGAGTGTAGTAACAGCAACAGTAGTGTATAGCAATATTTAAAGGCTTTATTTGACACTTCATCAACAGAAATAATGCTCTTGATGTCTGCCGACATGTTTCACCCACAATGTCAAGTTGCTGAGGTCTGCTTATTTTTTGTGTTTGAAAAATAAACCACATATCTTTGCAATGTGCATACCTTAACAAATTGCTTGATTTTTTTTAATAATATAGTGGGGCACTATTACAGACTATTGTTTATCTATTGTCAAAATACATGTAGCTGGTATATGCTGTTTTTATGTCAGCAGTCATTTATTCTTTGAGATTTAATCATTATTTAACAGCTGTTACACTTGTTTCATTTTAAGTTATTCCTCAGGGGAGATTAATGAGAGGATACAGAAAAAAAAATATATCACAAAGATGAGTTGATTAGAAATGTGTTGGATAACAACCCAGCACACCTTATATCAACTAATTAAATATCACTTTATCGGCAGGATATTCACAGTAGATGTTGCATGAGAGGATAACCACTTTATTCAAAATATAGTTATTTTTCATTCAAACTTTTCAAAACTTGTCCACTTTCAACACAAATAAAAATAGTATCTTAGATAAATATATCTATTTATATTTGATATGAATATAAAGTTCTTTCATGGCATGTATATTATTTTTTACAAGTAGTTTGCTTTCTAAGCTTGTTTAATGCCAGGCACGTCATTGGTCGATAAGGGGTTAAAAATAGAGGGCATGGCTTAGAGAGCAATGAAGATGGTCTTATGAGGTGAGTGCTCCAGGCCTACAGTGTGGTATATAGCTATAATGTAACTTTAAAACAGCATGAAAACATACCACATACGGGAGAGCTGGAGATGACCTCACAAATAAGTAATAAGGTGAGCAAAAAACTATCTGGCTTCTCTAACCAACAAGCATAGAAAAAGGAATTAACGACAAATGAGAAGGATTTGGAAATTGTTATAGACAACAAACTAGGCAACAATGTGCAATGTCAGTCTGCGGTTGCAGGATAAAGATATAATTTTGCCTCTGTATAAATCAATGGTAAGGCCGCACCTTGAATACGCTGTGCAATTTTGGGCACCTGTTCTAAAGAAGGATGTCAGCACTAGAAAGGGTGCAGAGGCGGGCTACAAAATTAATAAAAGGAATGGAGCACTATAGTTATAAAGAAAGGTTAACTAATTTAAATCTGTTTAGTTGAGAAAAATGTCGCCTCAGAGGGGATATGATAACATTATATAAATATATTCGGGGCCAATACAAACCATTGTGTGGAAATCTGTTCATAAACAGGACTATGCATAGGACACGCGGTCATGCGTTTAGACTGGAGGAAAGGAGATTTAGTCTAAGGCAGAGGAAAGGGTTTTTTACAGTAAGGACAATAAGGATGTGGAATTCTCTGCCTGCAGAGGTAGTTTTATCAGAGTCTGTACAGACGTTTAAACTGCAACTGGATGGATACTTGGAAAAACATAATATTCGGGGATATAATCTTTAATTATGGGGAAACAGCTTATTGATCCAAGGAGAAATCTGACTGCCATTTTGGGGTCAAGAAGGAATTTTTTCCCTGGTTAGTGCAAAATTGGAAAGAGCAAAACTGGAGGTTTTTTTGCCTTCTTTTGGATCAACAGCAACAAATTAACAGATATAGGAAAGGCTGAACTTGATGGAAAAGTGCTGACATTTTGTTAGGATTTGTTCATTGGTTGCCTCAAATTGTTGTCAAAGCTACACTGAATGAAACATACATTTCTTGAAAGAAAAAATGTTCTCTCAGACAACTACTCCCAGAAAGGTATTTATTGATTTATTTATTTTGCAGCACTGTACAATATGTAAAAATGACATAATAGGTACTGCTTCCAATAAAAAAAATGCAGACACAAAAGATAAGAAGGAACCTTAAGATCTTGAAAATACACAGCGTGACACAACAACCTATACATTATAAATAGACCAGAGATATTGGTCCTACTCACATTAAAACTGACTGAGCCCAGAAAGATCTTCTGAAAATTAATGGCCGATAATAATTAAAATCCTTGATAGATGAAGTAAAGTATTTAGGTCTATTTAATAAACTGCTAGTGCTTATGAGTTGTCAAAAATCTAAGTATGCAGCTGCAAGCTTGCATGAGTTGGACAAAAATCAACCAACAAATTCACTTGCATATGTATTTAAGTACTTCAGGAACAGACTTGTGCAACATTTGACAAGACAACCCAAATTGTGAAATACTGTTAAGTATGGATAGATACAATTCTTGTCCAAAATTATGTGATGCTATGTATAAAAGTGCAAAGTAATCCCAGATCTGTACCTAATTTGCTATGCAGCACAATATGTAAATTAGAGTATTGTTTGATATAACCATGTTTTGATTGTTAAGAAAAATGCATCAAAAATGCAAATTAATGTCCATGGAACATAACCAAGGCTTCTCTATGGAATCTGTTCCACACAGCCTGTGAGAAATGATATCCACAACACTAAGTTATAAGGAAACTTGTATAAGTTTCCTCTATGCTGCTGCTTTGGCTAGTGAGAGCAGCAAAATGAGAATATAAGCAACTGCTATTTAAAATATTTGTTCCTTTTCTTGTACATTGTACCTTTTAGGTCCAAAAGCCAAGAAATATTAACAAGTAGGTTAAATTTAAGCATGCCTGAAATAACGTGTTAGATGATTTTGTACCTGACGTCAAATGCACTGGTGCTAGGTTAGGCATCTGATTCACAAGTTTAAATTTATAGCACGAGCAGCTAAAGTGGTCATGCCAAGTAAAATGAAAGCGTTGCTCGTGACTTTATAACAGTTAATATAATTTAAAGAAATGGAAACCAGGGACTCCAGCCATTCAACAGAGAATCCAGCAAATATGTGTACTTTAAAACACATGACAGTAAAGTGGTCCCTTTTCCCCATGCAAATGCATGGAGGGATTCTGCAGAATTCCCTGGTCCTTCGCTTGCAGGAGATGTGTTTGTCCAACTCCTGCTGACTGTAGCCAGGTGGTATATACTGTATACCGCCAGACAGCTGGAGCATTAGCTCAGTGAGAGTTCTAGGGGTTGAAGAATAGATAGATAGATAGATAGATAGATAGAGACAGACAGACAGGCAGATAGGTATACTGTGCTGCCTGGGTCAACATAAAAATGCTGCCCACCACCATCACCAAAACCACGCCCACATCCATTATGTGACACCCACATTAACGCACTTAGAAACTTGTCTATGGTCACTGAATGAGCAATCACCACAGAAGTTCTTCAGCCCTGAATCACCTAGCAAGAACTTGGGACGCAACTTAAGCAGGAAGGGACTTAGATCATCCCAACAGTGAGAAGGCTTAGGTGTAGGCAGGAATAGTTTGGTACTGAAGAAAAAGGGTTATTGCTGTATAATGGGTGAGACACAGCTGAGTTTGGTATACTAAATGGGTAGTCATACAAGGCAGAGGTCAGTATACAGCCCAGGTAGTCAGACACACCAGGAACGGCACACAAGTAGAGAAATACAGGATCAGAAAAGTAGTCATGGAAGTCAAGGGTCAATAACAGCACACACATGTGAATGATGTAACAGGATCTAACAGCCAGCAATGGCGTATGAACAGCTGTGATCGTGCAGCCGCCTGGACTGGTGTGAGTACACGTCGTTTTGTGCCTGTCTGCTGGCAAAGGGTCCCGGCAAAGAGACTCTAATACATTCACCCGCAGACTCACTCTCACTGAGACACTCACACCAACATAAGCAGCTACTCAACACTAAAACACACAGTCACACACTAACATACTAACACACACATAGGAAGACACACAGATACATACCCAGACACACTAACATTCTTAGACACAGAGACACTCACGCTAACACATACCTACACAGACACTCATACAATCACAAACAGGTACATTAACACATACTGATACTAACACAACTGGACCCACAAACCCAGACACAAGACACTTCAACTAACAAAACACACACACACAGTAACATAACCAAACACACACTAATATATCAAGACACACACACTAACATACTCAGACACACAAGCAGTCACCAAACTAGCATATTTACCATTTTGAAGCCCCAGCCAGACAAAGTCAGAATAAGAGCATCATGGGCTTGGTGCTGAGGATTTTACTGGGCCTTTTTATAGAAATAAATAAAATAGACTGAATCTTAACGCCTTGGCATCTATATGTACTGGATAAAGATGACATCTATGCTAGGCAGATTGTATAGGATATAATCCTATGTAAATGAATTGAGAGTACATCAGTACAAAAATGATTCATTTTTAATTAGATGTGCAGATTGAAATAGAATAAATAACTCAATACCTCAATAAGAGTACTGAGTTTTGTCCTCTGAAGTGACTACAAATTCAGGAGGGTATTTTACCTCTGTAAGTAAAACGTAAATAGTTCAATTTATTCCTACAGTAAGTAAAGTGCTAGGAAACGGATGACCAAACACACACACACCAGGACAGGCTCTGCCATACTGACACCCAAATTCGGATGGTCTAAGCCACAACAATAAAAAATCCAACCTATTATGTCCTTGACCCCCTTTCATATTTTTGCCCCCTTGCATATTGCCTCAGCCAGCCACACATTAGGTATTTATGCCACCCAACCAGCCCCCTTCCTCATAATGGGTCTTCATCATCCCCCCAATTCCACAAACTCCTTTTCTATTTACTTTACCTTTGCGTGACTCCTCGCCTGCCTGCTCTGTGCCCTCCTCCGATTACTTACTCCACTGGACTGACTCTGTGTGAGCTCACCCCCTTGAGCATCACGTTGCATCAAAAACTACATAATGCTTTATGGTCACTAGATGTAAAGCTCCCCAAAGTTGCTTTCTATTTAAATGGGCAGTAATATCTCAGTGGCATAGCTACAGGGGTCACAGCTGTTGCCATGACTACTGCAACCCCTTGTTCCTGTCTCTTTGTACCATTATAAAAGTGTTTGGAAAGCGCTCTTCTGACCTGGAAGGGCCCTTTATAAACTATTTTGAGCTGGCACGGGGCAAAAGGAAGCTGCTGGAAAGGTGAGGGGTAAGTGGGGGCGGGGGGTATGTACATGTGTTTGGATATATGTATTGTGAGCTGGGATCATGTAACCACACAGTCTTAAGGTTTGAAATACCACATAAGGCTGAATTCTTTTTAGAAATTGTAGTCATTTTATTAAAAGGTCTGTAAACAAACATAAATAAAACAAACAAAAAGAAAAACCTTGCTCTCTGAGCACTTACTGACAAATAGCAACTATCGTTGGACAGCTTACCCGCTACCAAAAGAAACATTTAGCACAGACCTTTTTGCTCTAGGAACTGTTCAGCAGATTTGTTAGGAGAAAATGCAGTCTCACTCACTGCTTGTGTGTTTTCTCACCTGAATAACTCACAGGGCTCCTTTTTGTAGCAGCCCCCTGCTGCTCATTGGTATCAGGTGAGTAATTATCTGGGATAACCAGAACTCCTGGACTGGCTTCATCACCTGCTGCAAGTAAACTGTGGAGTGGAGCACTGGCCCTCCCTTCTCTCCAAATGCTCCACCCCAGGGACCCAAACGTAACTACAGTATTACCATTATTTTGTCGGTAACAAAACATTCTCCCTGGGGTTATCAAATACATTGCACTGCAGTATTTTGTTAGAAATATATGTGTTATCAACCACCATGCCTTGTCCCTATCACAGTATGTATGGGAGCACGGATGTATAATTGTGTTTGTGTGCGCATTTATGTATAATTATGTTTGCGTGAGCATGTATGTGTAATTGTGTGTGAATACAGATGTGTAATTATGTATATGTGTGTGAACTGGTGTGTAAGTGGGTTGAGATGGAGTATATATTAGAATGAATGTGTATGTGTGTGTTAGTAAGTATGAGTAAGTGTGTAATTTGTGTGTGTTTACATATGTGTGCCAGAGTATATGTTGGAAGGGGGCAAGGGGCAAAGAAGGCACAGACAAGTTGTTTGAGGGCAATGATGGCACTGACCAGCTGTTAAAGTTAGGGGGTCTCGGCGCAATTTTTGCACCAGGGCCCTGTGGTTTCTAGTCATGCCCCTGATCTCAGATTACTAATGACCAGTGATTAATTCAGAAATACACTATATGGACAAAAATATTGGGACACATGAACATTATACCAACAGGGTCTTTTTTGACATCACATTCTTCATACATAAACATTAAAATGTAGTTGGTCCCCACTTTGTAGCTATAACAGTGTTTATGTGGATATTTTTGTGGATATTTTTGCCCATTCATCCAGTAGAGAATTTGTGAGGTCAGGCATTGATGTTAGATGAGACAGCCTGGCTCATAATCTCCATTCCAGTTCATTCCAAAAGTGGGTTTGATGGGTTGAGGTCAGGGCTCCGTGAGGGCCAGTCACCTCCTTCCACACCAAATCTTTATGTACTGTGCTTTGTAATGCTGGATTAGAAAAGGGCCGTATCGAAACTGATCCTGTAAAGTTGAAAGCATTATCCAAAATGTCCAGGTATGCTGATACAAGATTTCCTTTCACTGGAAGCAAGGGGCCTAGCCTAACTCCCATACCAGCATCCCTACTCCACAAAGCTTTACAGTTGGTACAATGCAGACAGGCAGGTACTGTTCTCCTTGCATCCCCCAAACCCAGACTCACCTATCAGACTTACAAATAGAGAAGCGTGATTTGTAACTCCACAGAACACATTTCCACCCCCCTAGTGGCCACTCGATCCGGTGCTTGGCATTGTATTTGGTGATGTGAGGCTTGCATGAAGCTGTTCAGCCATAGATATCCATTCCATGAAGCTCCCGCTGCACAGTTTTTGAGCTGATATTAATGCCACTGAGAGTTTCAGCTATGAAATCAGCAAAGCATTGGCAGCTTTTACACACCATGTGCCTTAGCACTGTGACTTCGCTATGTGAATTTATGTGGTCTTCCTCTTCGTAGCCGAGTTGCTGCAGTTCCTAAACACATCCACCTTCCAATAATACCACATATAGTGTGGAATATCTAGCAGGGATGAAATTCACAAACTGACTTATTGCAAAGGGGGGCATCCAATCACAACACCTCATTTTTTTCGCTATTGTTTGAAAATGCAGACTGTATGGCTAAGGTTCTTGATTTTATACACATGTGGCAATGGGTCTGATTGAAACACCTGAATTTGATAAGAGGTGTGTCCCAATACATTTGTCCATTTAGTGTACCACTCCATTACTTTGCAAGCAGCATCTGAACACATCTTGGTAGGTAACACTGCTAGGTAATGCAAAGTAATTGGCAGTAGGCATTTGGGGCAACATTAATATTTAACACTGTAGGAGCCCTTCAGCATGACAGTATTCTAGCCTCCTGAACAAGTTAGCACGCCATTAAGTATAAAGAAATATTACATTCTCAAGAGTATTGCACACAGGGGAGGCTGAACGTGGTTCACTCATAAGCAATATACTGTAAAATATAAAATTATGTGTTTAAAATTAAATTAGCTATTTTGTAAAGACGAACACTTGACTGCTTAGACTCATAGCATTAGCCCCATAAACCACCCTACAACCAACAAGCTACCCCTGAAATAAAGACACTGGGCATTATTTGTAGGGGTGGTGCTTCTGACCACATCTTTATTAACACCATTTTACATAACCATTTCCAAGCCAGCTGTATAACGAACATTCCCACATCCCGTGAACAACCTGCCACCTAAGCTCAACAGACAGTTAATTACCAACACTTAACCAAGAGTCCTAGCCCCATGGGTGTCATAAGCTGCCTAAGAGACACCCTTTCTCAAGCCCCTTATAGGTAAATGTACCATTTTTCTGGGTTGGAAGCCCTTATTAAATATGTCAAGCCCAACTGAATTTAAATAGACTCCATAACTGTGCATCAGATCAGGATTGTTGCCCTTCAGATCATTATGCCAAACAGACAAACTATCAATCCTGAAACCAATTTAGACATGGCATAATGATACTTCCTTCAACTCCTCTCCAGAACTTTAGCATTAGGATGGCTACTCAATACTGACCAGGGGACAATTCCTGACCAAACTAAGTGTGGACTAGCCAGCTTTGGCTAGTCCACACTTGGTTGGACTAGCCAGCTTTGTGACAGGCTTCATCAGGTACTAGTGTGTTGCTTACCTGGCACCAGGATGCATTCATGGAGGCCCCACCTTGTCACTTACAGGACTTAAAGGATCTGCTGGTAACGTCATGGTGCCATATACCACAGTACACATTCAGAATTCTAGTGGAGTATATATATATATATATATTGTCTTCGATCCTGTGCTGCCTGCCCCAACCGTGGAATATCCTGATTACGTTCTCTCTGCCTATGCCCTTTGTGCTGTGCTACGCTACCGTCTCTGCATAGTGGGTGCATCATCCGTGTCGTTCCTGGTCCCGCATAACACTACCTCATCAAAGAACTGTGACGGGACCGACCTTACCCCGACTGGGTACTCCCGCCTAACGTTGCTTCCTCCTGTCGGGACACCAACCAGTAACCCCTTCAGCGCCGGGCAGAACCAGCGTTGTAGATAGAAGGAGGGACGTCGCTGCACCGAAGCCGCATTGGCACTGTGGCTATCCGAAGCTTAGCTACACAGCGTGGCTATAACCCACCCCAAACATCAGGCAACACTCATGTTGAGGTGAAAGCAGGACTCATTTATTAAAGCCAAATACAGAGGTATATATACACAGAAGTAGAAAAGGGGCAATACAAATATCACATGATCTAATTACCATGGCAGGAAGGAAGTAATTAGATCAAATCCTGCAACACAATATCCGGGGGAAGGACAGGATGTCACGAGACATAAATAATTACATTAACTGGGGACGTAGACGTGGAATGACGATAGACATATAATTGGCTTGAGACAGACAATGGCCAGGACACAGGGATAACAGGAGCTCACAGGATTAACAGCTACCTGTTATGTAATTGATAATTCGGTATGCAGCAGTGACACCTAGTCATACCTACAGGGGGGTCTTAAGACAAGGGCTAACTCACACAATAACAGGGGAAACACTTCACACCTATACAATTAACAATGCTAAGACAATCAGCCTTCTTCCTACCACAGGATGTCCAGCAGACGTTACGATTCTGAGACTCTGAGTGCTAAAACATGGGGTACATCAGCAGACTGAACCCCTGTATCCACACACAGAAGTCTCTACAAGGCCTGGGCCCATAGTCGATAGGGAGGAGGCTGGCTCTCAGGCCTCTCCAGGGGCCCCAGTGATGGAGCGTTCTGTCACACATCTCCCCCTTACAAATAGGACTGACACAGGAGTAAACCCCAAACGGGTTGACTCCGTAGTCAGTTAGTTCACTTAGCCCATCAATGCCCTCCTGAAACTGGTGCCCCAAATAATCTGCCCCTCCAAGAGCAGTACTCCCCCGCCCAACCTCTCCAGAAAAATATAACTGCCGGTGTAGAGAAGTGCCTACAGCACCTTCTCTCTGGAATCTTCCCAGTCGCTGGGGAGTGATGATGCCTGCATCTTCTCCCTGGTGCTCCTGTTGCCGCTGTGGTGATGGGTTGGCAGCGCCATCTCCCAGGTCATCTGTCTGCCGATGGGGAGGAGGGACGACACCCTCGGCTCCCTGAACTGGGATCTGCGGCTGGGAAGAGAGGACAGGTTCCTCCACTTGCGAATCTGTGAGCTGCTGCTGGGGAGACTGGCCAGCTGCGCCATCTCCTGTGCGCTCACTTGGCCGCTGGGGAGGGATGCCACCTCCACCCCTTCCTTGATGCTCCTTCTGCCGCTGGGAACATGGGCTGGCTGCGCCGTCTCCCGGGTCATCCGTCAGCCGCTGGGGAGGAGGGACGACACTCCCAGATCCCTCAACTGGGATCTGCTGCTGGGGAAGGAGACCAGGTTCTTCCGCTCCCAGAGTTATGAGCTGCCGCTGGGGAGACTGGCCAGCTGCGCCATCTCCTGGACACTCACCCACCCGCTGGGGAGTGATGCCGCCTGCATCCCCTCCCTGGTTCTCCATCTGCCGCTGAGGAGATGAGCCGACTGCGCTGTCTCCCAGGTTATCCAACAGCCGCTGGGGAGATGAGCCGACTGCGCTGTCTCCCAGGTTATCCAACAGCCGCTGGGGAGGAGGGACAGTACCCTCCACTCCCTCGTGCTCCTGCTGCCGCTGGGGATATGGGCTGGCTACCGCATCTCCCTGGATTCCTGTTGTTGTTCCAGATATGGGGCAAAGGCCAGGGGCTCCCCACCCTGTTGTCAGCGCTTCAGCTGGGGTTTGTGGATCTGAGCGAAATACCCAACATTCGGGGGACCCCGGTGGGAAGACCGCAGCCTTATCCCCCCATCCTGGGTTAACATCCTCGGATGAACAATCAACAAAATCCATGGACACTGGGGCATACTGCTGACCACGGTCAAATAGTTTTTTATATGCTTTTTCCAGTTCCCACTCCTGTCTAGTTAAAAAGTCAAAATCACCTCTCAGTGCACCTGGGAGGTCCAATTCCCTGAAATCTCGGATGTCCATAAACCGCCACTCCACTGTACTGCCGAAGTCCAGGTCCTCCTGAAGACTATCCCATAACAATCCCAGGCCGCCAAAGTCATAGCCCTCCGTGGGCTCTGTACCTTCCAGGCACCAACCCGCCTCGGCTGCATACCATCGTAACGCCCTGTATCCGTCATCCCACATCATCTCGGTTTGGACCAGCCCGTCTAACTCGGACACCCATTCCTCCCTGGGTTGCTTTCCCAGCAACGGCATTCGTGCCTCCAGCTGGAACCAGTAAATGTCCTCGCTGGTTGGGAGGCACTTACCCAAGTATTCCTGTTCCCATCGCAGAGTCTCCCACCAGAGTTGCCGACGGATATGATCCCTCCACCGCAGCTCGTCCTCAGCCGATACAGGTCCATCGGGTTGGGCCCGTGCCTCCTGCATACGCCGTCTGAACTCCACTTCCATAGCTGAGGATCCTGGCATTGCTCCTTCTCTGCCCGAAGGGTGACCAATCCCGGTGGTGGTTTGGATGTCCCGTTTGGAAGGAAAAATCCCACCGCTTGCCACCAATGTGACGGGACCGACCTGTACCCCGACTGGGTACTCCCGCCAAACGTTGCTTCCTCCTCCCGGGACACCAACAAGTAACCCCTTCAGCGCCGGGCAGAACCAGCGTTGTACATAGAAGGAGGGACGTCGCTGCACCGAAGCCGCATTGGCACTGTGGCTATCCGAAGCTTAGCTACACAGCGTGGCTATAACCCACCCCAAACATCAAGCAACACTCATGTTGAGGTGAAACAGGACTCATTTATTAAAGCCAAATACAGAGGTATATATACACAGAAGTAGAAAAGGGGCAATACAAATATCACATGATCTAATTACCATGGCAGGAAGGAAGTAATTAGATCAAATCCTGCAACACAATATCCGGGGGAAGGACAGGATGTCACGAGACATAAATAATTACATTAACTGGGGACATAGACGTGGAATGACGATAGACATATAATTGGCTTGAGACAGACAATGGCCAGGACACAGGGATAACAGGAGCTCACAGGATTAACAGCTACCTGTTATGTAATTGATAATTAGGTATGCAGCAGTGACACCTAGTCATACCTACAGGGGGTCTTAAGACAAGGGCTAACTCACACAATAACAGGGGAAACACTTCACACCTATACA
>VKOC01049133.1:0-15828 GCA_009364415.1 Spea multiplicata
ATACACACCAGTGTGCACTCACACCCCTTTCTCCCCATCTCTTACCTTATCTTCTGTCTTCTTTCTTTCTTCAAGTTGTGGGAGCCCGAGGTCTGGCACTTCAGACCTCGGGCTTCCCTGCTCCCTCATCACTACGCGCCGGCAATTGATGCCGGGCGCCGGGACATGACGGCATCCCTGCGCTCGGCATCAATAGCCGGCGCGTAGTGATTAGAGAGCAGGGAAGCCGAGGTCTGAAGTGCCAGACCTCGGGCTTCCCTGCTCCCTCGTCACTACGCGCCGGCAATTGATGCCGAGCGCCGGGACATGACGACATCCCTGCGCTCGGCATCAATAGTCGGCGCATAGTGATTAGAGAGAAGGGAAGCCGAGGTCTGAAGTGCCAGACCTCGGGCTTCCCTGCTCCCTCATCACTACGTGCCGGCAATTGATGCCGGGCGCCGGGACATGACGGCATCCCTGCGCTCGGCATCAATAGCCGGCGCGTAGTGATTAGAGAGATTGGTGGCTTCGTGGGAACCTCTGGCTTGGTAAGTACCCGGCGTATAAGGCGACCCCCCACTTTTAAGAAGATTTTCTGGGGTTAAAAAGTCGTCTTATACGCTGGTATATACGGGTTCTGCTCTCAGTTTTTATGAGTATATTCACTCCTATGTATCTAGTCACGCTTATCCGATTTAATTCTACTATAAAGCCTAATATGAGGACCTTCGCGGTAGTTCCCTTCTTGAAGGCTCTGTGTTAAAGGATTAGTGTCACTAGGCTTTTTCACTTGCAGGGACATATGATTTATAACCTCTAAGCAACATAAAGAGACAAGGTGGTTTCTCTAGAGGCAGCATGTTTAGTGTCCTTGAAAAGTTCCTATTACATGGAGACATTGATGCGCTCTACTGACATTTGTTTTTAGAGAGTGCTGAGCCATGTGAAAAGGCATCACAAACCAGGAGCTCCCTCCATTCCTACACCTGGACAAGCCTTTGGTTATGAAGAAAATGAAGATGGTTCTCTTGTTAGACAACCACCACCTGCAATGGATGATACTTTGGGTCCAGCATATTATCTTCTTAGTAATGTGAGTGTAAATCTTCATTCTTACAATGCTTATTTCATAAACTACAGATTTTAATTGAAACCATCTTCTGATCTTATTCAATCATGAATAGCTTTCCAGTCTTAAATAAATATTTTTTTACCGCTGTTTCTGCTACAGTTTAGCAGACACATCTTCTGTGCCTCTTATTCCTCTTGAAGGTTGAACTCTTCATATGCAGCGGGAGGTGCTAACTAATGATTAAAAGCACCATACTGATTAATGTTAATGCTGAGTACAGATGTATCCAAGGCCAGATTTAGGGACATTGGGCACTGGTGCAATTGTACAGGAATTTACTGGTGTAACGGAGGCCCCATGGCCCTTTATCTTCTAAAGTCTGCCTCCTCAAAATGATGTACAAGCCCTTTCCTTTCTGGATTTTTATGGGCTCCGCATTTCGAAGGAGTGGTGGAGTCCAAATGACCAGCCCTACCTTGTACAGCATATGCCATGTCTTTGCAGACCTAGCTCTATTGACACCCACACTAAGCTTGCATACCCGGGGTATTTGGAAAAATACCAGTGTGTAAAATAGTTATTTCCAAATGCTGGGAAAATATTTATGGACTGTCATTTAAAATTACATGGCAAAACTAAAAATTTCATTATGTAGCCTTCTGGGCTGACAGACCCTTAATGCACTTTACATTCATAATGCGATAAGGAAGTATTTCCAGCTTAAAGTATAGGATCTGTTCCTTCGGTCTATGTACATGGAAAAATAAATCAGTTTGAAGATGTGAAATTAAATGTCTCATAGTGGTTCCTGCTGAGACTTGCAGCGTGCATAATTTACACTAACTAGATAGTTTAACCTACAAATTCTTATCTCATTTTAATCCTACATTAGATCTTCATTGGCCTATCCTAGTAAATGAGTTAAAGGGCAGAGTGCCATGGTTGTAAGACGATTAAAGAAAAGAGTCCTCCATCAAATAGTTAGCAAAAAAATCATTTAAATAACTTTTAAGTAAGAAGTGCATGAACAAAGGGACAGTTGAATGTGCTGCTCATTTACAAATCAGTTGCTATAACTATTCGCTGTATACTGCAAATAGTCAACATGGTTTATTGGTGGTTGGATTTCTTAATTATGTAGCTAGCTAGTAGATATATAGTAGTCGCTGTATAACCTTTTGCAATGTCAGTCTAAGCCAGTGTTGATTCACATATTAGACAGTGGGGGGCAGTAAAGATCTACTAATGAAACTGTATTACACTGTAAATATACTGAATATAATTGTATTGTGAACTAAATATATATATATATATATATATATATATATATATACCACCTGTTTTTGTTTGCTTATTTTAACCGTATATTATTAAATGAAAGTATTTTCTTCTGTGCAGGGTGCGTTGTTTTTTGGGATTAAGAGGTATACATGTCTTTAAAGGTGTGATCAGAAAACAAAATCATAGAGAATATAACAAACAGCTCCAGATATACAATGCATACCACATAAGCCACATCATCATCGTGCATCTGATATCTCTCTAGGTGCAAGTGAGCAAGGAACTTTACATCTGGGCCCACCTTTAGGCTTGGGGTGGACCACAAGAGATCCCCAAATGGGGGCATGAGGGACATACCATAGGAGATGCTATTAAGCTGCTTTTTGCTCTCAGACCCTTTTGTGTGCAGTTTCACCCTTCAGGGATCTGGTAGTATTAGTCCAGAAGTAGACCCCCTTGCTCACTTGTGTTAAAGAGATACAGCTGCACCCCACCGATGAGGCCCATGAAGGCTGAATCATATCCATGGTTGTTGGTTCCTTTGTGTAGAGAACGTTTGCATGTCAGCAAATTTTTTTTTTCTTTGGAATATCCCAAGTTAGATAAAATCTGAGATGCTCCTGAGTGGATATTCACTGTGGGACAAGCTATTAAGCTGCTGTCTGTTCTTGCTTGAGTTGTCAGGTTTTTCTGTATGCAAGATTACTCTTAGGAATAGATGAGTCCAGATCTCGTTGCTCACTTATTCCTAGAGGTATATCATGTGCACCCCACTGAAAAGGACCATGGGAGCTGAAATGTGTGAATAGGGTTGTTGATTTCTTTGTATAGAGAACAATCGACTTGCATTTCAGTTCTGGGCTGCCCTTTTAACCATGATCAGACTGATGTATGAACGGAGATTTTGTTTTCACCGTAGTGGTACAAGTGAGCTAAAACTTGAGATGCTCCTGAGCAGGAAATCACTGTAGGGCAGACTATTAAGCTGCTGTTTGTTCTTAGTTGAACTGTTTTCAAAAACTTTTGTATGCAATTGACCCAGAGAATTATATGAATTTCTGAGAGGAACACAATGTGTTCCTTACATTTGGTGAAGCCTGCTTACTGGCTATAGAAGCTGTCTAGGGCTGCCATCTTTCGGTGAGCAGTTTCCTGGATACGCTTTGAGAGATTGCACCTAGGAGAGCAACTGTGGTGTAGCCATGGCTTGTGGTTTTGCTGTTTACAGCTAAATGTTTGGTTTAGTTGAGAGAAAGAGGATAGATAAGAAAAAAAAACAAGAAAGGGAGACCAGAGAGAAAGGAGAGACAAAGAGAGTTGAGAAATACTGTAGATGATAGAAAATGGAGAGATAAGGAATGGTAAGTGAATAAAAACAATAAGATGAAGAATTGAGATATAAAAAAGTGAGAAAGAAACACAAGAGAGAGAAAAGAAAATAGGCAATGGAGAAAATACCAACTAGATCTAGTGCGGAAGGTCCTGGAGGGCAGCAGTTGCCCTTAAAGAACACCAAAGGGCAGAACACTGGACGATTATGACCCCCTGTGTGCTGCTGCTCAGTGAGTCAGTTGCAAAGGAGATCTCTCATGTCCCCACAAAGCCCACTTGCACTATAGAAGACTGTGCCATGACATATTCCTATGCTCCACAGTAAAGATGGTGGCTGGTAAGGGATTACTAATTATGCCTCTGCATGTACACCTTTATTCTGTAGCTGAGCTTTTCTCCCACACATCAGTGCGGACATGCACGGCTCATCAGCTGTCTCCCCCACATCCATTCCAAATTTGTTCCAGGGTCTTGCTAAGTGTGGAATCTAGCTGTTTCTATATATCCAAAGGTTACTTGAAGACTAAAGAGGTAAAACTAGCACATGGGTTTCACACCTTTTTGGGTGTTTGATTTTGTGTTTTCAGATATATTGGGTTATTTATTGAAAACTTAAATCTGGAGACCTTTTTATAAAATTAGTTATGGATCTTAGGTGGGCTTCCTACACATGGGCGCATGCATACCCATAGTCTTCTTGGTAGTATCAAATAATGCTATCCACATGGTGCCTAGGAAACTCCATGAAAGCCAGATTCGAATGAATAACTTACATACATATATTTTCCTGTAACTTTAATATACAACCTTTATTAAAATGTAATTGTTTTTCCAGACATTTGTTAGTATCTTTATTTTTTAAATCTCCGTCAGCATGTCATCGCTTAATGTTGATTTGTGACATTATGCTTAATAGATATTGTTCAATTAATGTTGACATATTGATGAGCTAAGTATGAATCATGGGTCTTGGGAGCTGTACTGTCTCTGTTTGTTGCTTGGTTCACTGGAACTGAAATGTATTTGCTACTATCTGCCAATTTCTTTTACATGCTGGGAATTCAAAGTGCCTAAAATACTTCCCACTGGCCAGCAGAAAGCAACCAAACCATGACAGCAATATTGGCAGAAAATGTGGAATTAACCTATTTTAAGCCAATTTGTGCTGTACTTCATTCACTTTCCTGATTTCTTTTCTATTCCTTTTGATATAGGCATTAAGGCCTTAGTTTATACCTACAGTGGATATAAAAAGTCTACACACCCCTGTTAAAATGCCAGGTTCTTGTGATGTTAAAGAATGAGACAACGATAAATCATGTCAGAACTTTTTGCACCTTTAATGTGACCTATAACATGAACAATTCAATTGCAAAACAAACTGAAATATTTGAGGGGGAATAAAACCAAAACAAAAAAACTCACAATAACCTGGTTGCATAAGTGTACACACCCTTAAACTAATACTTTAATATTATTATTATTATTATTTATTGTTTTATATAGTGCCATCAAATTCCGTAGCGCTGTACAATGGGTAGACAGACATAACATGTAGTACATAATATAACAAATTGACTTACAGACACAACAGGTGAGGAGGGAACTTTGTTGAAGCACCTTTTGATTTTATTACAGCAATCAGTCTTTTTGGGTAGGAGTCTATTAGCATGGCACATCTTGACGTGGCAATATATGCCCACTCTTCTTTGCAAAAGCGCTCCAAATCTGTCAGATTGCGAGGACATCTCCTGTGCACAGCCCTCTTCAGATCACCCCACAGATGTTCAATTGGATTCAGGTCTGGGCTCTGGCTGGGCCATTCCAAAATGTTAATCTTCTTCTGGTGAAGCCATGCTTTTCTGGATTTGGATGTGCACTTTGGGTCATTGTGGTGCTGAAAGGTGAACTTCATCTTCAGCTTCCTAATGGACGCCTGCAGGTTTTGTGCCAAAATTGCCTGGTATTTGGAACTATTCATAATTCCCTCCACCCTCAGTTATAAAGAACTGAAGAAGATGTAAAAATCCTAAATGAAAATTAAGAAAATTGCAATATAAAATAAAAATTTTTCATGAAAAAGCATGATACTAAGAATGTATTTATTGATATTAGTTTTAATGTGAAAGGGGGTATCAATAATCCAGTGATGTACTTAAGGGGGGCTCCTTGCTGCTACTCATCCTTGCCCCCTCATACTGGCACACAGGGTTGGGCTGTCCAGGGCATGAATGTGTATAGGTAAATGTTTGTGTGTGAGCATTGATGTGTATGTATAAGTGTTTATGAGTATGTGTGTGTTAATTTTGGTGTGTGAGCATTGATGTGTATGTGTAAGTGTGTATGAGCATGTATTTGTAAATGTGTGTGAGCATGGATGTGTATGTGAGTGACATTATTATGCATGTATAAGAATCAGTGTGTGTTAACATGAGTGTGTAAGGTGTGTGCGTGTCAGTCAGACATGTGTGTGTACATGTGTGTTGATGTGAATGTGTAGGCCTGTGCAAATGTGGGGATGTGTATGAAATGTGTACCCATGTGTATGTGAGTTACCTGAGGGGGCAAGGGGCCAAATATAGGATCTGTAATCCAAAAGTGAATACAATAGTACAACAGATTTTTTGTTAAGCTTCTGGTTTTAAATTAGATGTTGAAAAATGTGACTGTTAAACCATTGGAGATTGGCACATTTTACATTCTCCAGATATTTGTAAATAATTTGAGAAGAATAAGCTGATATGATTTTTTATAAAGAGAATGATGGTAAAAGTAAAAGTTTACATGAAGTAGTTTACATAAAGTAGAACAGAAGACTGTTTTATGGAATCTAAGACATTTGTTGATAGAAGGAAAAGTGTTAATTATAGAAATGCCTGTTGTTGCCTGTTATGTTATATTCTGCTATGGTGTTTCTTCCATCAGAAATGTTTATTCAGAAATGAGCTAGATTATGTTTTATTTTTTTATGCGGTGCTAAAATAAAC
This sequence comes from Spea multiplicata, assembly GCA_009364415.1. Classification (NCBI taxonomy): domain Eukaryota; kingdom Metazoa; phylum Chordata; class Amphibia; order Anura; family Pelobatidae; genus Spea; species Spea multiplicata. The sequence goes on from VKOC01049133.1 coordinate 6,655, forward strand.
AAATGAAATGTGACATTGAATACTAGATGTAAAGATCCTAATATTATGATTTATTTTATATATGAAATATTTTTGTTTTGATATTTGAATAGACCCCTAAACATTATGTAATTTTGGAAAACATTATTAGGAAATATGATTTGATAAATTTTAAATTAATCTAGATTAATGTGGAGAAATGTGAATTTAAAGATTATATCAAATGAACATAAAGAATCTTCTGACTAGGGAATTTCAGAAGCAGATGTCCTTCAGTCGAGGGGGCGGCCATCTCAGGTGACCATCTCAGGTGGTGTCAATTGAAATGACGTAATTAAATTTTCTGTCCTGACGCGTTTTATTGATTCGGTATCTCTCTGGCTGCTCTGGCCTACAGCTATTGTTACGCGACCTCTGCTACCTTCCTGTCCACACTAGTGACTAATTTATCATCGTTTTTAACCCTTTGTGTGCGGGCCCAATCCCTGCACTGTGGAACCTCCTTACTATAGTTGACAAGCATCACTTTATTGTGAGTGACAGGTCCACCACCCCTCCTTGAAGATTTCAGTGGGAGGACCCTAGAAGATCCATCTCTCCCTATATTTCACATAGGTAGAGAGGGAGGAAGGGGCTGCACTCCCCACTGAAAAATGAATTTCTATAGTGATACATATGTCTACTGTTGCTCCTTGGGCCAGATCTCCCCAACAGGTCCATTTACACTATGACAATCTGCCAATTGGGCACAGCTTCCATGTCACTTTACCACGGGTCTCGCACAACTTTTTATTGTTCCCAAATACAATCGTTTTAAATATCCTTGGTCTGTTTGTTTGTTTGAGGCAGATACATCAAAACCCCCAAACAAAAAGAAAGTTTTGCTCTACTGAACACTAACTATACAGAAAACTTAATCCTATCCACAGTTGGACGGCTTGTCTGTTTACCAACAAAAATAACAAGATATATGCAAAGTATGCAGGCACCGCTCAGAACATCCAATTCAGCAGCTCTCTGCCTGCTCCCTCTCTCTGCTCTCTTTCTCTCTGCCTTCTCCCTCGCTCATTGCCTGCACTCCACTCGTCCATTAATATGTAGATGTAGGTGAGCAAAATTTGTAAGTTTGGAACTCCCAAACTGAATTCTTTATCTCAGCTACATGTAAATTGGGGAGTGGAGCCCTGGCCCAACCGACTCTCCAAATATTTCACAACCAAGGACTGCACCCAATTCATTAAACAAAGAAAGACATCTGCCGCCGGCCTAGTATTTCCGACTACTCTGCAGAATATAGAAAGCTGCATATATATATATCCTCCACTAACACCTCATATATTCCCTCGCAATGAAAGATATTTGCTAAACTCTGTGAGGTCATTTTATGGTAGGATACTAGACATTATTTGCATAAACAGATTTGTATTGGTCAATAAATAAAAATAACAGAATCTAATATATTTGAGTAGAATGGTTTCTATGCTTCATGAGGTAAATGTTCCTAATTATTTCTTCAGTCTGCTGCTACTCAATTCTCAGTTCTTAAGTGGCTTAGAACATAGAGTAATAGGTGGCCTTGGATCTCAACTCGAGGTTATTATAATTATTTGTTTCAGTTTTCATTTTATTATAGTCATAGTTCCTTGTTTTGGTGAATGTGTTAATCTTGCAGTGTCAAAGGAAACTGGAGACCCAGAGACAACAAACCCAAGTTTTTATTTGGATGATGAGCTCACTCTTGATTATCATCATTATATTATATAACATAGATTTAACGCAACCTTAATTTTTATCATGGACATTTTAGATCAATAAAGACTCTACATTTCCCAAAATATAGCACTTGGAATTCTAAATAACATGTACATAGATCTTGATTACTTGATTAATTTAGAAACAAAGAAAAAGCCTGAATATAAGACTACCCTATAAGAAGGTAAATTAGTAAATATTAATTCACATGTAACCTATGTTTTTATATTTAATAAAAACTATGAATAAAAAATATGATTGTGAAAAATGCATTTTTTAAAATTTCCTTTTATTTGACAACCTGCCCCCAGTTATGCACATATGCCCCACGACTTGCTATTCTGCCCTACAGATATGCCTTATACCCCCTATATGTCACTCTGACCCCAGATATGCCTTATACCCCCTATATGCCGCTCTGCCCCAGATATGCCTTATACCCCCCTATTTGCCAATCTGCCACCGTTATATGCCTCATACCACCCTATATGCCCCCAACTTACCATTGCATCCCTAAATTTGTCCCCCGTGCTCCAGACTCTCTGGTGTCAAGTGGAAGCAGCCATTGAGCGTCTGCGCAATGCGCGCAGACAACCTCTGCTGCTACTGGTGTGATGTGTTCAGTCAAAGAAGCCCGGCGGAAGTACCCGGTAGCAGCAGAGGTTGTCTGCGTGCATCGTGCAGATGTTCACTGGCTGCCAGAGAGAAGGATCCAGATGCAGTGCAGCGCTGCAGGGGATCCTCCTCTCTGGAAGCCTAATGAACGTCTGCGAGATTCCAGTAGCACATACAGTATTACAAAATTCCAAGGGGTTAATATTATTATCTTTTATTTATGTAAAAATGTACACAGAACTTCTTGCCATACATATATTCAAGGGGTATGATGAAACTAGAACTGAGCTGATTGGATTCATTGAGGAGCTAGACCTCCTGGAGGCTGTACAATAACAGAGTAGGATGGGTGACCCACTGTTCAAGGAACCAGTTACAGGGGAGATCTTTGATCTCTCGGGGTGACCGAGAAGATCAAAGGCTGTTTAAACACTTTTTTGCCAACTCTTATAGGCCCCAGTAGTAAAAAGTAACATGACATTTTTTAGCAATAATTTTTATTTGTAAAAAATGATTTCACCGCATACTTGTTCTAAATCTCCAGATAGGACTGGGCTGCTTGTGAAGGCTCAGTGCAGTCATTTGAGCAGCAGCGGACTGGCTATACATTGCATGTATGGTAAAAATAAATGTCCTAGAAGTGGACCTCTGAAGTTCAACTACGCTTTGATAGAAGTAACCAAAATAGTTACAAATAAACCGTAGTTACCAATTGGGTAAACTGTTTAGTTTCAGGCTTATATGCACCTCGCTATTAAAGGGGCAGTTTAATGCACTTGTTTTAAAGTGCATATGATGGCTGGAACATTCCCTTTAAGAATTTTCAAGAATACAGAAGGATGCAGTGGGGCACAAGTATGGTTATTTCTTGGTAATATGACAGAGGACCTTGCACGTAGTGTGACTATGTTGCAAGGGATCCCAGTGTATTCTCTTTTTGTAAAGTTTTCTATCTATAATAAACTGTTTAAGAAAAACAGTATGTTTTAGTGGCGTAAAATGTGCTTTTTTTCTTGCATAACAATGTTACTGTGAATAGCTGTGACTTTTCATTTTAAATTATTAATCGGTGTTTTCAAACAACCATAAAACAGAAAAAAAATAATAATCATATGCAATTATACTTTGCAGATACATCTATTATTAATACACTTTGTTAAATTTTATTAGATAAATAATAGCTTTATAGCACATGTCATATCAAGGTGAAAAGCATCCTATTGTTCAGACGGGATACAGAAAAAAAGAGCAGAGTATTGAAAGGACTAGCTGATTTTGATAGCTCAGAAATTGTTCATTGATGCATAAAATATCTAGAATTTAAGCTACACCAGCTTTAAAGAACCGTGAGAAAATTGCTTTTTTATGATTTCTGTGTATTTTAGCCTATGAGTTTGTTAATATTTTATAAGAAAAATATTTCTTCTTCTTGTAGCATGTTTCTCAAGGAAGATGGTTAAATGATGTCATGGTCACACAGAGATAATTGAGTGACATCGCTTAACCTCTTTTCTGGTGAGAAGTGTTACACATCAAGAAAATGTTTTTCAGTATGAAAAAAAATAGCTGAGAGTTATCTCAGCACTCTGTCTCAAAGCTTTAATATGATCCAGAAGGCAAGGGGTATGTGCTATTAAAAGGTAATTATGAACATTTATTGTACAATGTACTTTTAACTGTTTGTGCGTATCCATTTACCGCTGAGTTGCTAGATGGCTACTAGTACTGGTAAATATTGTGACATAAAGGCATACCTGGGAACGCTCAGGGTTTGCAACTGAGTTTGAGGGTATTTCGCCAATATCAGGGTCTCAGGCTGAAGTGGCAGATTCTCAAGGCTTCACAGTCTAGAGGTGACTCCTTTCTATTCTACACCAATGTGATCATATAAGACTCCCGATCAGAGCCGCCCCTAAGTGTTCCGGTGCCCTGTGCAGACTACTCCTGTGGCGTCCCCCCCCTCCCAAAAAAGAAAACTCCCCTTTCTCCCCTTTCTCAGTGGGAAACACCCCGATTTAAAAGAAAAAATGGGCAGGGAGCGGGGCGTGTCAAGACCCCACTCCCGCAACCCGGAGGATTCGGGTCTTGACCCGGAGAACCAGAGGAGCAGTGCTCAGCCGGCAATCTCCGGGTCAAAACTGGAGAGCTCCCAGGTATGAGTATGAGGGTCAGCTCATTTAGAAAGCTTCCAAGCCTGCATAAAGGAAAGAATCTAAAAGAATAATGCCGCAGGATAGGAAAACATTCTCAGGCCTATCCTATCCATTTTTTGAATATTCCCCTACCCAAACCTGTTACACCCCCCCCCCACACACGCCTGTATGTATTAACCTTATTTGTTACGTTCCCTTGGTCAATAATATGTCTGCAGCCATGCCGGGGGGGTGTTAAAAAGGAATGTGAAGCTACAGAAAACCTTGCACTGGCCCTGACTGCCCCACTGCCTTTGACATACTCTTGCTCTATTTGTTGCAGACCTGGCAGATAGTTTCCAAGCTTAGTAACGGCATGCTGTCACATACCACCTAACTTTCTGACCTTGTGCAGGACAGTCCTGATTTTGACACTCTATTCAGCTCTCCCACCAAGCTCTACCTCCCAAAGCTCCGGCGTCCCGACTCTCCGGGGGTAGAAGTTGGGAGGCATGCGTTGCCACCATTCAAAAGCATAGTGAGTGTGCTGCGTGATCCCATCGCATTCTTCTCGTAAACACTTGTCCATGCCAAAGGCAGAATGGCCAACGGTGCATGGTACCATCACCCTGAATGGGTCAGGCCAAGGAGCTTTGTCGAGTATTTCACACATGATTGATGAGTGGGTCTCTGGTTACAAAAAAAGTTTAAGAAACGCTAGTAGATCCAGATACAAGAAACAAACTTCCATCTCTTACTTACAATACTCAATAGTTTGCTAAGTGGCTTAAACATTACTGCTCCATATTGGTATTTAAGATGTTTTTTTCTTTCCATTTTATATTGAGCTAAGATTTCACCTTAAACTTAAGCACACCTAAGGTAAGTCGCACACAGTAGAAGATGAAAGAAGCCAATATAAATGTTTCACACTCTTTCATTAAGACACCCTATAGAGCACTCCGCTGTTAACAGGCTCCAGACAGCTATATGTCAATAGCTCTTATAACAGCACTATCCCATTGATAAGCCACTGTTGCTTTCTATAAATTGCGTCTCATGCTACACAATAGTGTCATGCAGTTTCATTTTCACTCTCCGAGTTGGATTTTAAACAATATAAAGAAAGCATTCATTTTTTGTTTAACACTAAATATTCAGGTTTTTTTCTAGATGGACCTGGCTACTATTCCAAGTAGCCCTTCCGTTTATATTGCTTGAATGCCAATATCTATTACATTGCCCCCCCCCTCAAGATTTCATAAAATTTACTTTTTATAAGTTTTTTATAATTAACAAACACAGTACTGGCACCTGGAAGGTTAAAACAGCTAAAATGATTCTACTCTCTGTTATTCTTCCCTGTATCTTCACAAACGTGTTAAATGACATCTGCATTTACTGTTATGACAAGTAGTTTTAAACTACTTATATAGCGTGCTTTAAGGGACAGCCTGTTAAACCTAATGAAATGGATACATCTTTTATATTCCATTTCCATTATATTGCTTTGCACTCTTGATTTGATTGCCCAATGTGTAGCAGCCAATCTATAAACGTGATGTGACAAGGAAACCATTAACTTCCATGTAATGAACCTCGTGGCAAAGAAAGCTCTATTGTGTTGGGTCGAATAAGAAAATGCCCATATATCATATGTAGCCGTGTATCTCGGTTATTATAGTGTATGAGGATTTAAGAGGAATAGGGGTTATTCTTCTGGCCAAACACTCAGCTGCCTGTACTTGATGGCATATTTAATTAGAAAAAGTAAAGGGTCCAAGATGGATTTCTTGTTAAATAGGCCATGCTTGGGGAAAAAAAACTTTGCATTAATTAGGCAATTTAGCAGAGGTAACTAGGATTACAGATACCCTCTGTATGAGACCGTATGAAATCCAACAGGGCATATATTTTTATACTTGGGACACGTGTTTGGAAAGGCATTATAAATTAAGCCCCTGTGGAAGGAAACATTTATACAGTTTATAGGTTGTCTCCCGTGGTTTTACCTTGAAAGTCAATGGCGTGATTGTTCTAGTACAGTAGGACGCATTCATGGCGGTGGAGGGCACATGAAATTTGGAAAGGCTCAATCACGAGTACTTAAACAAAAATACATTTTATTTTAGAAATGAAACGGATATTAAAATAGCAGCCCAGGACTAGACTGTTACCAAAGAAGAGATAGCTGTATACTAAAATATGCAATGACCTGCAACTTCCTATTAATTTACGGGCCATGGAATGTAATGTATTTTAAAGCATTGCAGGAGTTTGTGCCATATTTTAGTCTCTTTTGTTCAATATACCCTGGTATTCTCTTGGCTGCTTCTTGATGATCGACTGCTTATTTTGTAATTTAACTTGTTACAGTCGGTGCGCAAGCCAAGGAAGAAGAAATAATTACTTGCATGCTCCAAGTTCTCCGAATGTAAAGAGATCTTTGAGGAGTTAAATATCATTACTGAAATTCAGTGCACACTACAAAATAAAAAAAATTGAAACTGATTGTACATTTTAAAGTAACAAATCGCGATGCCCATGATTCTGGGTACTGTTATAGTAGCAAGAGGCATATTTTCGAAATCTTGTCTTGGGAGGTGGACAGAGACAGAAAAAAGACCCTGGCATTTAAAGTACAATAGAAAATAAACTTGTCCCAGGTCTAATAGCACCCTGGATATATATATATCTTATTGATCTCCGGGGGTATACCTATTTTTTGGACGATAACAGACATTTGGCCAATCTCATCAGCCTATATGTTGCCCTCTTTGACATCAGATCTTCTTCTGCTTCTTCTGCTTATCCCATTCATTCTTAAATGCCTGAAATGTATCATCCTCTATCACTTCTGTTGCAATGCTGATCCACTTTTCAAGCACCTTTCTTGTATCGCATTTAAAATCTGTTGGAATCACCCGTGGTTCATATTTTTGAATTCCATTAGACGCTCAATGGATTTGTGTATTAAACTATCCGTCAAAACTGTTTGAATGTTCAGTTGTCCTACATATAGTATTGTTTGGTAAGACGTAACAAAATATTTAGTTGTTAGTTACAAAGTGAACCTTGGCAAGGTAGATGACAATGTGATGAAGGGCTGTCTGCACGTTATATATACAGTAAGAGTATCAACTCACTACATGCATTATGTTTTCCTAGTTTCCTCAGGTTTCTAACCACAAGTCTCTATTTTGTGAGATTTCCCAATTAGTGATAAAGCATGTAATTAAGGATTTGTAATTAGGTATGATAAATCACATTATACGGTATCTAGTAACAAAACAAAACAGTCTGCATCAGCCAAAAGTCCTCTGCAATATTTATTTGATATCGTCAGAACTTAAAAAAGTCTTTTTGCCATATTTATTCCCATGATAAGTATATTTAAGCAGTCAGTAATAGAGGCCTACAAGTCCCATTCTCTTGTCTTGTCATACCCGAGTCACACTATTTGCCATACAAATAACTATAAAACATTCTTTTTTTATCACATTTTTTGTATTCAAATGCCAGAAAAGGCCCTAATAAATGAAATACATTAGACATAATGGAATCAAAACATTTGCTACTGCAAACATTTTTAGATGGAAAAGTTCCATTTTATTCAGTGGAACAAAACAGTGATCACATTATTCTTCACGATATTCTTGTAAGAAACTTTTATTTCTTTATTAATTCATGTAAACTATTTTTTCATATTTAATAAAAGCTATGATTGAGACATTTTTGGTTTTTGTTTTTATTTCCTTTTATTTGCCAACCTGCGCCCCCAGTTATGCACATCTGCCCCAGGCTTGCCACTCTACTACGATATGCCTTTTAACCCCTATATGCCCTCTGCCTCCAGAAATGCCTTATACCCCCTATATGCCACTCTGCAATTGTCCCCCTGCCCAGCCTGCCCCTGGCGCCAGAGGAGGCTTCCAATCCCGCTCGCAGCCGGTCAGCGGCTGTTTTCAATGTTAGTTTCCCCACGGATCTGCCAGCCCACCAGGAAAGTTCCTGGTATCTCGGTGGGCCAGTCCAGCCCTGCAAGGTGCTGGAAACATTCCTCTGAGATTTTGGTCAATATGGAGATGATGGCATCACGCAGTTGCTGCGGATTTGTCGGCTGCACATCCATGATGCGAATCCCCCGTTCCACCACATCCCAAAGGTGCTCTATTGGATTGAGATCTGGTGACTGTGGAGGCCATTGGAGTTCAGTGAAATCATTGTCATGTTCAAGAAACCAGTGATTGGCTGATTAGCTGTTAATGAAGTGGCCAGTGAGCGTATACTACACTTTTGGTATCTGCCTCATAGAAGTCCTCCAGTTCCTGCAATAGCCTAGACGTAGAGAGCCTCTCCCTCTTAAAACCAAAAACCTATGATCCATACCCATCATTGTGTATTTTACATGCTATTGGGTAGAATTTGCAGCATGCATTGTGTAGACCTCCTTGATTTTAAGGTAAGGTATCCTACCACCATACCTTTTATATCCTTCCATTATTCTGTAATATTTGCAATATAAAGTAACATTTATTTTATGTTTTTATGAAAGTGCTCCTCCATGATCATCTGCTGTTTGTTAAGCTAGTTCTCATGACTTGGAAACCCCTCTGAGATCATAACACAGCCCTGATTGTGTCACACAGGATGCAGCGTTCAGAAATATTTATGTTGCAAATTATGTCCTTAACCC
>VKOC01049140.1:0-22226 GCA_009364415.1 Spea multiplicata
ATGTAATATCTTATTTTTAGACTGTATCAGTGAGAAGTATTTCTGTGTTGTCACGTAGTTAAACATTCTGCAGTCAGAAACATGGTACAATGTATCTAATAATATAATAGACAGTATTACAGTGTGTTAACATTTCTTGATAAATAGGCTAGGTGGGTAGTACATTTTATATCCTGCTACCATTTACATCTAATTACTGCTTCATATGGCTACAGCAGCCTCTTTTCCCCCCTCCTTTTGTCTCACTTAGCCTTATAATTCCTTTTAGAATGAAAGCTTATACTATAATTTGTATAAAAGTAATATATAGATTTTTTGGAAATTCTGTGGTGTTTAAGTATTTGTTATGTGTATATTAAATATCCCATTTTTAAATTGTACAGCACTGTGGAATACCTTAGTGCTTAATAAACTAATAATAATAATAATAATAATAATAAAGCATGCATTGGTCAAAAGAGGCTATGCAGAATTTCCAGATCTGGACACAGTATAAATGCTACCCAAAGGCCTCCATACTAGAGAGGTCAGTGACAACCATGGAGGTTCAGGCATATTGGAGATTATATGTGGAATTGCAAGTAAAGCACCAAAAAAGTTAGTGACCATAAAATGTGAAATGAGAGCAGCACAGTAAGCTGCCTCCTCCAGGCTTATCAGTATCCCCTGGTCTGTTCAGTGGAGAAGAAATATCTTTAAGGAGATAAGTGCCACAGATACTGTCTGATAGTAGTGTTTCATCAAAGTGATAAAATGCATTGTGTGTCCCTTTTAACACTCATTTAGTTAAACATAAGTGAATCAGTAGGATCACAAAAAAAATGTGAGTTTGTCCACAGAAAGAATTGGTGGGGGGATCCAAATACCTTGAGAAAATACAGCAAACATGGTCCTCATTATTGTCCTTTATTGAGAACACTGTCAACATTTGAGAACACTCAACTCTTTTGTGCTATGAAATATTCAGGGCACATAAAATAGACCCTGCTTTTCACACCACCATGAACACAGAGCTGGAGAGAAGTGCCCTGAGCATGATGTGTCCACACACAGCCCCCTGGGGCAGGGAGGCAGGGAATGGGGCTCCTAGGGATTTGTTTACAGCCCAAAATACACAAACAGCTAATGCAGGGGGTGGGGGCTCTGCTTTTAGGACTGTGGGACCCAGGAATCCAAGCATTACCTATGCAGACCCTACTCACAGTGAAACCACTGGAGGATACTGTACATACGCCATACACAATTCATCAAGAAAGAATGCGGGCTGCTCTCTGCTCTTATACAGCACGTCAACTAAGATTCATTAAGGCACCAAGCCAAACCTCAGCATTAACCCCTTCAGCTCCGGCCAGCTGATTTTTTTTGTGTTAGGTTGCATTGATTTTCGTTAAAGATAAAAATAGGGAAAGATGAAACTCATTTAGAATGAAGGTCATTTCGGGATAGAAATAAATGAAGGCACATCAATGAATACACATACAGCTAAAGATACCAACAAAGTGTTTAAACAAAAAGAAAAGAAAAAATGCAGCATAAAAAGTGTTTTTCTCATCTTCTTATATTATTAGTTTAGCTTATAACATAATTTGGTCCTCATTGGTAAATACACTATTTTGTGGGAACCCTAGCTATGTGTTGCTCACCTCGTATAAAGGGTTAACATGTGGAACTTGGGAACTAGGGAACATTTAGGAATATCTGGACGCGGAGTTTTAATTAATTCATTAGTCATATAGTTTATTATTGTTATTATTATTATTTCATCAGATAAAAAGGTCATAAATAGGTTATAGATAGAAAATATATAGCTTTTTGTAATGTTCTTCTAATTGTAAAAATCTCATGTCCTAGTGGTGTTTGATAACTTTGTGAATCATTACTGATTTATTAATATGGAAGGTTTCTAAGTCTATATTCGCTCTATATAGTGATATCATACCATTAAAACCAAATCAAAACATTAATTCAGATTATCACTAGACTGTAGTATTTTACTATTATTATTATTATCATTATTATTATTTTACTGTTTTTCTGACTCATGGACAACTAAAAGGATTAATTGGCAACTAAAGGTTTAAAGTGTCAAATTATGTAATCTGTTTCCCATAAAACAATGGCTATAGATAAACTGCCAGCTTTCAGGTGCCAAATGCCACATTATTGGGGAAAGGTGGCAGGAGCCTGTGCCCATCAGAGTTAAGGGAGATAAATTCCAACTACACGATGCTCTAATGAAGGTGGGCATCAATTCCCATTATCCTTTTGCAGACAGTAGTGGGACAAGAGACTAATATTCAGTATAAGGCAGCACACGATCCTCAAGAAAGGACAGCATATAATGTCAGGTTTTAAATATGTTCAAAAACTTAAATGCCCACTGCTCATAACACCATACAAAATCTCACAAGGCATTTTGTCTAGTTGCCATTTTGGCTACTGGGAAATGCTTCCTGAAGACTGCTAATTGGGAATTCCAGCAAATGCCAGGACATTAATTTGATTGACAAAGGTGATGATTTCAAATGATTTTCTTGTATGGAGTTAACAATTATTTTACAAATTTGGACACCAAAGAATGAAATTAATTAAAATCGAAACGTTTTTTCTTTTTAGCCGTTAGCCCAGTTCAGGTTTCTTGCGATCCCCACTTAACCTAGCACTGCACTGCAAGGGGTATATATAATTATATATATATAGATATATATATATATATATATATATATATATATCCATGCCTGTTATTTGAGTAAGTAATAAATAAATGTAATTTTGACAGATTTTCTTGCACATATATCATTTTCCAGTAAACTCTCCCTATGCAGCAGGTGTGCAGACATTGATCCATACATCTCTCTACCCAAAGACTTTCATGAATACATAACTATAACCGCTATTGACAGACTTAAAAGGCAAACACTCAAAGCAGGGGGACACAAAGGGATGAGACAAAACCCAAACTAGCAGAGAAACCATGTCTTGTAATCTTTCTTTATATTTGCTTTTCCTTTTGGCACTTAAGGATCACACAAAAGAAACACACAAGAGGAATTCGAGGATTGTACTGCTTTTATTTTACCTATACAGCGGCTTGTTTACTCAGTATTACTTTCATGGGAGGTCTCCCAGTTCTATTTTACTACAGGGGTTCATTAAAAAGGATAATGCAGATTCTTGTTGACTACAACTCCCATAATCCGCAACCATCATTTTGTAGTCGTTGCAACCATCATTGTAGTAATGTTATATATATATATGTTTTATTTGTATATTTTTTTATTTATATATGTTTTATGAAAATACAAAACACGAATTAATTGTAAATAAACATTGAAAGCAAATATTTTTTTTTTAAGAAAAGCCGTTATGATTTCTAATCTGGTTTCGGCTGAGGGTGATGGAGTCGCTCGCAGCCGATGCCTTTTTAATAACACCATACATAAAAAGTATCAAACACTGCAAATGTACTTACACAGACTGTAAAAAAAAAAAATTTGGAAGGACTACATTATTTTAACCCAATTTATTTAGTGTGTTATTTAGAATTTTACGAGCAATATCCGTTAAAAAGTGTTTATTGATTTGTAAAGTTAATAAAATGGGGATTTATTTGGATAATAAATACATAGAATGTTTATATTTGAAAACAAATCAAATCCGGTAATCAGAAGGTGATCCACAGGGAGCTATTTGGTGAATATTCTACTAATGATGCATATAATTGTCTGTGTAAGCAATGCTAATATTAAACAGAGGTTAACCATTTGAGCACAGTTCTAAAAAATCATCAGATATTTTCTTCTGGCAGCCAACTTGTTCATAATTATACAGACTTGCCTCTCTTAGCGGTGGCAATGTTGATTCAGTATCTCCAGGGTGTCTTTTAACTGCCTAGAGGGAGTGGGGGCTGTTTCTTGTACTCCAAGCATTAGAAATCATGTGATCCCCCAGCTTTGATTCACCCTGCATCATGGAAGTTGTGGGGTCTATATGGGCTCAAAAGGTTTCCTGTTCAATGGCAGGTCAGATACTGGGCTCCTGGCCAACTCATCAGTGTTCAAATCTTAGCTTAAATTATACCAAAACCGCACTTTCAGGAATAATTTGCCAGGAAAGAAGGCTGTTTCAAACCACATGTAAAGAACTCCACCAGAAAAAGTTGTGTTAACAGACCTTGTGAACCACTCAATTCATGAAAAAAAAACTAAACATACACTCTTGTTCACATGAAGATGCCTGTGTGTGCCTAAAACTAAAGAGTCAAATGCTTAGATGTAACATAAGGAAGTTTTACTTTACTGAAAGGGTGGTAGATCAGTGGAACAGCCTCCCAGCAGCAGTAGCAGACGTTAACACAATAAGGGAATTTAAACATGCATGGGAAAGCCACATGGCTAGCCTGAATCTAGATCAAGCTAATATCAGATAACCAATAATACTAAGATAATATTTAGCTCTGTGATGTCTCAACGCAACTTAATACTGGTATATAAAGATACAGGGCAACATGACTTCTGGCTGACATTTTGTTTTAACCATTTCAACGCCAGATGGTGTTGACATCAGCTAATGTTCATCCTTGCTGGAAATTTAGAGACATTTCAAGCAGCCACATCCATTTTCAAATAATGCCACAAAACCAAGGCTGAGTGATCCCCGCCGTCATCTCCCCAACTCATTTTTCACTGGCAATTCATTTGTCTAGACTAATGTTCTAGAACCTAAGACCTTAGTTCACAATAAATGGATGAGAATAATAGGAGTTGTAGTGTGCATCGGTGCGGCACAGCGTCTGCTCAGACAACTTCTTTAACGTGGTAAAATCCTTTGTAACTTCCCTTAAACTTTGGCTTGCGTTAATGGCTTAGGTTTTTGACCCAAACTAGCCAAGTAAAACGAGTTTTTCACCCTATATATAAAATCTCTTTTTTTGGAGGAATCACAAAAAAATGTAGGCGATTTTTGCCAATATAAGAGCCAGCAGGTGCTTGATCACCCCTTGATCGCTCACCCATTACTTTGTCTCTGATTTCCTCGGAAAGTGGGAAATATTTTTTTCTTTCTCCAGCATGTCACATAAATCCTGGGGCTGTGACTTGTTACTCTTAACTTTAAGGAGTGATGCCTTTTGGCAGGAACAATACAAATCGGTTTGTTATAAGAAGAACAAATTCTTTCTGTTTTCTAACAGCATTTGAAACACTATTTCGAATGAGATGTAGGCTGCCAAATTTTTTTGGACTTGGCAATTACTGGTCTAAATGCTGTTATATTTCTGTACATCTGGATCCTTATAAATATAATATACTATTTGATATCAACAAGCAAAACCTTTGCACTTTTCCCAAGAGGTTCTGCATCAACATTTTCACTTAGTGTAGCTGACGAATTCAAATTCCTTAAATCAACAAGTTTACCCAGATAAAAATAAAAAATATTATTTGGTGGTAAGTGGGCGAAGGAATCGGTTCCTTACCGTGTTTACATACATAATTAAGAAAAACTATAAAGGGGGGAAATATGTATATATATTTTTAAATTAAATTGTAATTTAATTAGTTTTGCGGTATTTAATTACTCTGGGCAAATTGTTTATTTTATATATATATATATATATATATATATATATATATATATATATATATGATAAATTATATTTAGATTTGCTCTTAAATCCTAAAATACGTTAATATTGTAACAATATTTTAAGTTATTATAAATTATTAAGTTATTATAAGTTATTGTAATAAATAACAGCATATTTTACAAGGATGGAACAAGATAATAAGAGAGGTGTGCATGTGTAAGTGTGCGTGTATGACAAAATAATGAATAATTGTATGGCTGTTTTGTACAAAACTATTATCTGTAATCGCTAAAATAATCCGAATTATAAATTAGGATTCAATCTCCGGTTTAATACAATTAATTTCGCATCGACATACAGAGACTAACACCAGATTTTTTAAAGGCTCAAAAAAGGGAAAAAACAATAATTAACAGGAGAGAATTCCCCTATGCCCATTAAAATATTTCCATGCTTGCGTTTCATTTTATCACTGCCAACAAAAACATTGCCCCATGGATTGAAATTACTTACATAAACTATTTATCCTGGATTTATTTGTCAAAATACATATAAAAATACATATAAACAAACATAATGCTAATGTATATTTAAACAGTGGTGATTTGTAGATATATGGCTTATCTACAGCATTAATTAGGATTTCGCAATACAGAACATCAGCAGAAACATGAAAAACGAAAAAAATCCATTTATTATTTATGTGTTGACTGTAATGGTGAGATCATAAATTTCTGCCAAAAAACTATTCCGTGACATGATCCAAATCTTTCTTGCCAAATTCGGTTTACACTAACGATAATTGTAAGTACATATCGCAGGTGCCCAAAAAGCGATCATGCTCCACTTGGTTTGATCCAACCATCACGGTTAAATGCTATGTTTTTGCTTTATTTCTTCTTTCTTCTTCTTTCTTTCTTTCTTTATTTTCTCCTTAATTAATGTTCTTTTCGTTTGCCATTTACAATTCCGAGAGTTTAGCTGTTTATTTTTTTTCAAGAAAATCTTGCATCTATCTTCTGCTTAAACTTCTATTCCTATTGCTAATGGACATTCCTATTAGTAATGTTTATCAACAATTCGTTTTGTTAACGAACAATTAATTATCATAATATTATTTTGGTAAATGATTATTTTGTATGTGTTTTAGGAGCATTCCTTGTAAAACTAAAGAATATGTTAAACTACCACAAGGGGATCCTTACTTCACTTTTTTCCTCCGTGCTGAGCCCTGGCTCGGTAAATCCTAATTTGCCCTGTTTTGCTCTGTGGTAGCAATGTTGGGGGTCTCAGGGCGAACCATCTGCGTTTTTAATGAGTTACTCCATGTGCCAACTGTTAATTTTCCTACAATGTCCCGTCTGATCGTGCGACCAGAACAAGAAACCCCAAACCAATCTACCAACATTTTCCCTCCTGTTTAACTATTTTGATTACAACCATTTTAAGTAGAAACAAAAGTGCCCTAAAATGATCTCATTAAAGCTAACATGCAAAGAAACGACTAGATACAATGTGAGGGATTAAACTTTCCTCCCCCTTCAGCCTGTTGATGATGATGACCAGAATTGGGTGTAAGCAAACATCTGAGGTTATACAGTTTTGGCTCAGTGTCCCTTATTTTATCCCGTTTTTTTTCTTTCATTCTTTCTTTTTTTAACCTTGTCTTGTCAAAATAATGGATTATTTTAAATTTTTTGTTACAAATGATAAGAATAATGTTTAAGTGAAACGTGTAAGGTGTCCTACGTCGTGTTTTAAAATGATCACAAGTCAAATTATGGGGTTTTTTTCTGTAAAAGCCTTAAGCTTTATATTTTGTTAGCAACCTCTTTGATAATCCATTGTGGCAAAAATGTATAGAATGGAATGTTGTGCAGAAAATTGCTTGACAGCAAATATTTCTGAGAGGTTCTCAAATGCAGCCAGATCCCAGCAATTATGCAGGAGGTGGGCAGTGAGCTAGCACTCCACAAAAGGGAAGTTCCCTTGAAGTTTTTGGGGATGTGCCACTGGCTGGTCCCCTTCATTATAGATGAGAAGACCAGGCAATATTTGATATGTTATGACATGAACTCTCAATTAGATCATGAGTTCGAATAGTCCAATCAGTGGCTTGATGCTAAGCAAAACTCAGAAGGTCCCAAAGAAGGTCACAGTCTGTGACACATCAAATCAAGATCAAGTAAGGGAGAAGAGAGGGTTTTCCTTAATCAATCCAGGAGGACACCACTTCCAAACACCATGATTATGGACAGAACCTGCCATGCAATGTGAGGCGCACTTGCAGAAAAGATGCCATTTCATGAGGCTTTCTACTAAACACTTCTGAATGTTATTCCAGATTTCTGGGGGGGGGGATCTGAATTCATTTGTTATCTTTGTATCATATTTATAAAACCATACAGGAGAGAGAACAATGGAACATAATCACAAGATGGTTATTGTGGCAGAGTTTGCTTCATTTGTCCCTTGATAAATATGACCATAGCCTTGAAGGCTTATAAATGTTAATGTTAACAAAGATTTTGCTTTGGTGGGCACATTTTCGTGCTATTCTGTAATCCAAATTAGGAGCTTCAATTCCACAAATTAACAACTGAAATGATTTACGTTTAACTCTTTAATTCTCTTTAAACTCTTACAGAATGTTTTGTTCCATCCTATCCCTGTCTACGTTCTACAAACTAATAATCATGTATCATCCAAATGTACTATTCTCAAACCGATTTAGAAACGAATTCATAAAAATAGTGATGATTGTAGATATTAGGGCATGGTTTTGGTCTTTTTATTTGAGGAGGATTCTTAGCAAAGCTTTTTTTCTAGCCTGAGATTATTAGAGGTCTCTCTTTCTTTAGATCAAAAAGGAAGCCCTATGGGCAGAAGGGTCTTAGAGGGTTTTTTTTTATTGAAGCTAGAACTAAATAAAGAGCACACATTACTACAAAGAAAACATCAGGCTGCTCAAAGAAACCTCTGCTCCTAAAATCAACATAAAATACAGTAAGTTAATTTGCTCTATAGAGCTATCAACAGCTAATGAACCCCACTGACACTGCTCAGCTAGTCCCTTTTGCAGTCAGGTTGGGTAGGGCATTGTCGCACAGAGGGGCCAGTTTTACTAAGGAGGGGGCAGTAAAAGAATTTACAACCTTTAATAGGAAGTCTGTTAATTAGGCTGTCTATAATGGCTAACAGAAATCGCTGTACATTATCAGATTGTATAACTGGAATGAAACCTTGTTCCACTTTCACTAAAGATATAGAAGGTTGAATACCACTTAACCCTTTAAGTGTTACAGAGGCTGTAAGACCTCCAGCCCACCTGGAACATAAAGTGTTAAAGTTTTTTTTTTTCTTCACAGAACTGGACCTCAGAGGGGGATAAAGGAGAAGTGGGATTACAGGGAAAAAAACTAGCCCTAGGACATTTGAAGCAATCTTTGCTGACCAGGTTCCATCCCTTTATGTTATTTAATGGGACTAACGCCAAGAACTACTCTCCATAAATCAAGTTTAAGCACCTATTGCTCTGGGCTTCAGTTATCACACAAGGAAACCACAGGTTCTCAAGGCTAACTGTAACTTGTAAGGAGAACACAGTAGAAGAGCACACACACAAACACAATATATATATATATATATATATATATATATACACACACATTCCCTGTTGTCTCTAGAGGAGACCATAGTCCACCTGTCAAAAAGTAATTAGAGCAGCCAGATCTCAGAGAGCCCCCATAGTAGCACTGCTCACTGGTGAAGTGGCCTTTTCCAATAAGCTCTGTTAAAGCTCAGAGCTCTCTGATAAGATACAATTCGTTTAGCAAATGTTTGTCTTTATTCAGTGGGAGCTGTGTATTTGTTTAAAGCTGGACTAGATAAAATAAGGCTTTTTTTCTGTAAAACAGGATAAAACAGAACCACTAAACAAATAGTCCTTTCCCCCCACAAAACCCATTGTGTTTTTATATGGTCTGTACAATGCAAACCACAGGAGCTGGAGCCCAATACATGTCATTTTTTTTTTATAAAGTGTTTTGATCTTTCCACACCAGATTGTGTTGGCCAGTAACTCAGACCTACAATTAGCAGATACCCTACTCTGTGCCCATACAGACTTCTGACAACCTCAACAAGTGGGGGAAACTGGTGTCATGTGTTCATGCTGGTGTGTACTGGGAAATACAATGTACAGCATATTGCTACAAATGGAACACTAGTTTGCCATCATGCTATATACATGCATACAGTTCTGCACATATGGCAGGCGACTAGGGTTGGCAAGCATTGTGGTCACTGTTCAGTCGCCAGATACATAAAGGTAAAGCATGCCCACAGCACACCACTCACCCTGCTGCCTGTCCACGAAGCTGGTGATGGTGTTGGCAGACTTGGACGACTGGAAGAAGCTGGCATTGATCCCCAATTTCTCTGCTGTGGAGAAAGTTCTGTAAATGGACAGCATGTATTCGTGGGGGACCACGGGCACCAGCCGAGGCTGTTCCTCACTGTCAGCCGAGGGCAGCTTGCCCTCCCTGCGTTGTCTCCGTATTGCCCGGGGCAGCTGTTGGCTGGAAGGGATCGATGCCTGCTGAAAACAGGGTATATCCCAGAGAAAGAAGCAGAGCAGCAGAGCTGCGGGGAGCGCCCTCCGGTTATCCATAGCCTGGTAGCGGGCTCCGGGAAGAGGTGTGCAGGGCAGGCAGTGCAAGCTCCTTGTGCAGCGATCGCTTCTCGCCCGGGCTCTGGTACAGGGAGGCTGAGGCGCCCCTGAGCCAGGCGTGGGCACGCCCCCTAGTGCACGCCCTGTGTACTGCTGGGGAGGTGAGCGCTGGATGGAGTCCTAGGGAGAGGACACTGCAGAGGAGGTTCCAGATCACTGCGGGCGATCCGCACACCAGTGGGAAACTGGCCTGATGGGAGGGCATTTAACACAGCGAGGGGACAGCCCTGGCAGCTTCTCACTAGGAGCAAAGGAGGAGGTGCAAATGTCTCTCACTGCCCTAGATATCAGGGCATCGGCAGCCTTTACACTTCCACTCTGTGTGCAGACGGCGAGAGACCATACACGAGACTCATCTGATGCAGAACCTCTTTTGCAGCTCAGGTTCTACTGGTTCTTGCTGCTCTCTCTTGACAGAATCTCATCACATAACGAGGCAGACGTGTGTGACGTCATGTGCAATGCTTAATATTTTACAAATAGGTATCTGTGGTTTAAAAAATAAAAACATTTGGAAGTCCAGTTCTTCTGCAATGCAGTGACCATTATTCTCATCATCAAACACAATGCTAAGTTTAAGCATACTTTTGGATCAGAGACAGGTAAATATGACTGTCCAAATGCAATGCAGTATAACTCCCATCATGCTTGGGCTAGTCCATAGCAGCTAGGATACTAGATACAGATTCTTACCATTGTGCTTCAGGTCAAACTATTGGGGTTTTGTGTACCATTATCACATTAGGGTCTTAGGCACTTAAATAGTTAACATAATGGTTGATGTTATCACAATGATCAGACATGAGCCCAATATGTAAATTGAAATCAGCGTATGCATTATTGTAGTATTTTTTAATTGAAATACTTTTGCATATAGGGATTCTATATGACAAGAACCCCCAGCCCTGGACTACACCTGGATGATAGGAGCAAGGCCTTGTTTTGACCAGTTCTGTCACCATCAAAATGCAAGATCAAAAATTATTTTTGGTGTAAGATGAAAATAAACTTTTTTTAAAATGTGTTTATCTAATCCTCAATTACAACAAAATTTGTATTGTAGTAAAAAATGAAAAACTGTTTCATTTTGAAACCCATTACACAGGTTTAAGCATTTTTATTTGGTAAATGCCCAGCTCTTCTGATGCAAAACACAAGATTAACCTTTCATCACCTCTTAATTTCATATCTTTTGGAATCTTTGTAACCTGTTTGTACATGAGGCCAATGAGGGTCTGCAGAGCTCCCTTGAATGTTTAAATGTTTAAAAGATCTACTTTAGTGTTTCTGTTCTGAAATCCTACACACCATACAGATAAATCAATGTGCTTTTTGTGGGTCACACTTTCTTGGCTCCCCCCCTCTACACCAACAAGTAGAAATACTAAATGTATAAGCTGTGCTATATACTGTCCGAGGCCAACCAGAGTCTATGATAAAGTCTTTTATAGGACAAAACATCAGATTTTTTTCATGTATGTTGTGCTGTAATCCTGTGTTTTAGAAGTAATTGAATATATAATATTAAGGATGTTTAACTATATTCACCGGCTTCTTTTTCAGTCCAGGAAATATCTTTTTGCTCTTTTGCCTATGCCAACTAGGCCTATGTTAGCGCCATAGGACTTCTGATGCAGAAGAGTGAGATGTGGGTTGGCAGATCAAACTGGGTGATTAAGCTCCCCAATTTACCCAGCTAGAATATAGTTCTATAAGTTAATGCATACGCTGTTGTTGTTTGAGTTGTGATTTTATTTAATTTTTACTTTTATTATTTGATTTATTTCTACAAAATCTTTTCTTATAACTAATTTGTTACAACTGTTTAAAAAGGGGAGGATGAGATGGGAGTAAAAAATTGAAATAGATTTGTCAACCTATATGCTAAAATGTTTTGCTAAAAATCCTAATTAAATTATATGATTTTTTTGTCCTTTTTATCTTCTTCTCTAACAATATAACAATGTTATACAAATGTTCTGTTATTGTCCATCTGGTAAACCTCTGTTATCTTAGGATAAGGAGGTAGTTGAAACATCATGAGTGCTTCCATCACAGAAGACAGTCTTTTATAGGAGCAACTGAAAGAAAATCACCAGGAATGATCTCTTTGGAAAGGAATGGATGATTGACAGCTATGGATACAGGATATAGGAGAATTCATTAACATGTAGCTAGAGCTAAAAGGGGAAACATTTAACCGCTGGTTCTCCAATGATCTTTGACACTTGTTTGTGTCTGCTTGCAACAAATTGAAGTCTGATACTTAACATTAGAGCAAATAAAAGAATTTTAGGGAATAAACGCTTAAAAAAATCTATATTTTAAAAATCCAGCAGAGATTAATATTTTAGAGCTTCTTAATCTAAGGATAAAGATGAATGCCTCCGGAAGTCAAGAAGCATCTTTTACCCCTAAGTGGCAAAATCCAAAAAATAACTTAATTGTTGGGGTTTTTTTGCCTTCTTTTAGATCAAAAGCAGGAAACATAGGTGGAAGAGTTGAACTTGATGGACTTAGGTCTTTTTCAACCTAAATTACTTTGTTACTGGGTTTCAGTAGAAATAAATAAATTAAGAGGAGGAAAAATATATCATAGAAGAGACCTAAAAGTACATCCTCCACACGCTGCTCACACATATCAGCACTTATTATGCATTTGTGAGAAATGTTGCTGCTCAATGCATGGGGGGGGGTTCCCCTGTGTTTCAATAATACAATTTGCAATGTTCTCCAACTACTGATCTGGCAGGCTTATTTCTTTCCTTATAGGACTGGAGAATTAGCTCCCCTATCATGACCTCTGATCAAGGTGTCCAGTATTTTTTTGGATAATGATTCAGCAGTTCTAAAGATATATATAATATATAATAATAACCTCATTACCTGTCTTGCTATTTGAACATTTTGTTTTAAATTTTCAAAATCAAACACAAAATATTAGCAAAAACAAATTATGAGTTTTGGATTACTTGGCTTTTGTGGGACAGGGGTGAATAGAAATCAATAATTAAAAAAGTCTATGTTGTTTCTATTCAAGCTCTCATAAAGATCAGAATCAGACATGGCTTCACTTGAAGGTATGTTTTCCTCTGGTAGCAGATGTGTGAAAAGAACATTGCAAAGAAATGCATTGCACTCCCCTCTGCATTCAAAGATTTCACTTAAAGTCCTTATTTACCCAACCAACTCCCAAGGGTTTTACACATAATGGTCCCTTAGAATGGTCATTTTATGTATATCTGTTAACTTAAGATAGGAACTTTTGTTAAACAGTAAGGATCACCTCCATCGTGGAAAAATACATTCAACCCTAATGCAATATATTCCTACAAATTATGTATATTTAGTTTAAATTCAATAATGAACTAAACAATTGAAGATATATCAAAGAAGTGTATCTCAGACAAGTTGGCTACTAAGTACATAGAAGGGTTGTGTTTCCAGAACTCACACAGAACTCCAGATGTACATCTCAAGCTCCCCTATGCATGATTAAGAACAAAACCCGACAAAACAAGACATTATGAAATCATTTATGTGCTGGGTAGGATCAGAATAGGCACATGGTCTAAATGAATGGGGTGTATAACACTGGGCAGTGATAGACTTGAGTTTTCAGTGACTGCTGTCCAATTCTCGCTTGCCAACTACAGAACGTATGGATGTACCATGGATGTTTTCCATTTCAGCTGTTCTGTTATTTATTAGTTATATAAAACATGTGCTATTTATTATTTGAATCACATACTACCTTATATTGTAGCAAAAAATACAATTAAAAAATAGCATGTAAATAACTTTGGCTCCCTCCCTTATGCTATTCATTGTGAAGGACCAACATGTGAAGGGATAAGTTGACCTTGATTAATGCATAATTTAATAGGCTAGGAGACTGAGGAATTCTCACTGATTTAACCATACATTAAATTGATCCAACCAATCTATTCCAACAGCAGACTCTCATAATGTATAGTGAAGTCAAGAAGTTGAAGCCTCTCTTGCAAACTCTCCTCTCCAATCATCCCTCTCTGTGCCATAGAGATGGACAGACGACAGTGTTGGATAGGAATCTAGCAGACTGTACCTCTCACCTTTTTTCAATGGAAAGTCCCTATCAGATTTAAGAGGCATCCCTCGGAGAGTCCACTAATAAACCACTTATTCGTTATTTCGTTTCAGGGTTTCATTTTATGTCATATGTGTCATGGTTTCTGAGAAACATGTTATAATAGTGCATTGCTCAGGAGTAGTTTTACATTCAGACAAATCATTATTAACGTAGGGTAATTTGCTGCTTGATAAAGAAATTAATTTGCATTCCTTGCTTAGAACTATTGTATTCTACAACCTACCCGCTTTGTGAAAGGGTTATCTGCATTCAAACGCCACAATATCTACTTTTCAGCACTGATTTACTCTAATAATTACTAATTAACTGATACTGTTAAAATGCTTCATTTTATTGATTTTCATTGATGTGTTAAAGTGTCACAGATAAACTTGACCAAACTGGTAATGTGATGAGGGACATCCGCGGTGTGGTGCCAATTTGTACAAAAAAAGTAGTTTATTCATGGTAGTTGTGATGAAGACCCATACTCGGACTGAGTAGCTCTATCGTAGAGATCTTCCTTGCCGTGAATGCTCAATTGCTCAAGGGATTAACCCATCATATATTTCCCGGAGCACTAGCCGAGATTTAGTGTAAGGGTAAAACAGAACTCAGTTTATTGAAAACAGCACAGATATTTATACACAACACATGATAGGATTAGGGGTATAATCTCATCAACCACTAGACAGCCCAGCGCTTACAGTTCTATAGGCAGTAATGCCCATCCGACAAAGAGTCACTTTTTTGGGGTTCCCAGTGAGGTGCATTGAGCATTTCCTGGCTTGTAGAGCCCCATTGCCGGCTATTTCATGGGAGTCTGGTTCTTGCAGACCAGACAGGATTTCCCGTTCACCCTGTGCCCCCCCAATGAGCACAGGGTTACTTAGACATGAGTGGGGACTGGGCAGGCAGGTAAGGAGTGCCCCCTCCCAAACTCAAACATACCCTCATGTGTCCTTAGCCTCAAGGGGTTACCGTGAAAGTAGTCTCAAAGTTACTTTAACTAATTGCTAGGGGCACTCTCATAAACTGAGTCAAGGCCGAGCCAGACCTTAGGCCCAGGTTGTCAAGCCAGACAATGCCAGTACAAGATGAGCTATAATCTCAACTTCTAAACACGAGGAAGAGTTTGAACTGTCTTGGCTCATACTTCTCCACTCCTGAGCCAGATGCTGTTAGATGATTAGTGTGTAAGCATGTGTCTTTGGGTATGTTAGTGTGTTTCTGGGTGTGTTAGTGAAAGTGTGTGTCGGGGTATGTTTATGTGTGAGTATGTGGATATGTGGCCTTGGGTACATGCCTGTGTGTGTCTGGGTATGTTAGTGTGTGCCTTGGTAGTTTTTATGTGTGTTTGGGGGGGATTTTAGTGTGTGAGCATGTGTCTTTGAGTATGTTAGCATGCACAGTGTGTCTGGGTATGTTAATAAAAGTGTGTTTCTTGGTATGTTAGTGAAAGAGTGTGTGTCTGAATGTGTTGGTGAAAGTGTGTTTTTCCGGGTGTTTTAGTGTGTGATCATGTGACTGGGTATGTTAGTGAGTTTGGGTATGTTAGGAAGTGTGTGCGTGAGAATGTCAGTGTATGAGCATGTGTCTTTGTCTGGGTATGATAGCGTGTGTGCTTGGGTATGTTAGTGTGTGGGTGTGTGTTATTGCTGAATGTCTAGTTGTGTTAGTGTAAGTGTCTGTGTGCGTCTTATTGTGCATGTCTGAATGTGTGTTAGTGTGAGCGTATATATATATATATATATATATATGTATATAAAAGAAAAACAAACAGGACATAGTTAAAAAAGAAAATAATTAAACATTTACAAGAAGATAATGCAGCATTTTCACTGCTAACTTTTTTTTTTAATGATGACTATAGTCTTTGTTTATTCATAAAGCTTTAGGTTGCACAATATTTGCATTCATCCATATGGTGTGAAATATCTTTTTTTTTTAATGGAGGTTCAGGATTCCGTTGTTCAGTCGTTCTGGAAACTCCCTCCTATGCTGATTTCTGGGCCTTTCATATTTATTTAGAATCCCGTAAAATAGGAAATAATATAAATTGGGAGCCCCATTTATAGTTTCGCTAAATGGTGGGATTATCCTTAAATTCTGTCACCATAGGTAAAAAAAAGAGCTAACATAAGTATTGGTAAAGAGTTAGAGGCATATGCTCCATTCAGGAGGAATGTCTATGTAGATTGTTCGTTAGATTTATGATTGATCAGAAAGGGAAAAGTATACTATACTTTTGAGAGTATATGAAAACCTAGGTAGGGAGTAACGTTGCATACAACCTAGCACTTTCCATGTAGCTGAACCATTTAGAATTCTTGTAAGGCCATTCTGTTTCAGAATTCCGCTCTGGTTTTCTTTAAACGATGCCACTGTTGTTTCCACTCCAGTCACCCCTTGGTTAAAATAAGCTCCATATGGAAATCTACATGAAGAACCTTTCAAAACAAATTCCCCCAGAGCAAAACCACCGGCTTTCTACATGGGAAATCACTGAAATGAATGGGATAATGCATGATTCAGCCTCTGTGTGAGGTTTCCACATTTAACTATCTCTCTTCCGGTATCCACTTTAAATCAGAACATTTTTTTTGTATGCAATTTTAAACGAAAAAAATCGAAATAAAAAAAAAATATTTACAAATTTAATAAAAACATTTCTCCCGTTAAACCCCAAAGCAATAATGAATATATAAATCAACTTCAACAGCTTTGCATTTTCCAACAGAAGTCAAATATGATTTGTGTTACACGTAATTAGAACTTTGACTCTGGATTATTATATATTTTGGAATCTTCTGTCGTCATTAAATATGAATTTGAATTTCTATATACAGTTGCAATATGTAATAGTGATAAATGGGCTCATATTATATTTATACAAACATTACCCTTTGGTATTTTTTCAAGCCTGATTAATAATT
Source organism: Spea multiplicata (assembly GCA_009364415.1). Taxonomy (NCBI): domain Eukaryota; kingdom Metazoa; phylum Chordata; class Amphibia; order Anura; family Pelobatidae; genus Spea; species Spea multiplicata. The sequence continues at coordinate 17,367 of VKOC01049140.1, forward strand.
TAATGACTGGTTGGTACAGCTGGATCAAATACAAATGGCATTTTTTTAGAATACTAATTCTGCAATTATTATGATCTAAAATGATTTTATGTCAATAAACTCATTAGGGAAAATATAAAGCAAATAAAATATAAAACAATTAAAAGTAACCAGTAACTTGATACTTTTTCACAATTTTCCTCTTCATATTTATGATCTAGAGTGGTTTAGTACATAACTTCAGAGACATGTCAAATATTCTTTTATTTAAAAGATTGTGAAGACTTCTAAATCTTTTCCAGTAGAAATATTAAAGTAAACAGAAAAGGTTGGTGTCTGCTAAAAAGCTAGGCTTAATTAAAATATAAGTCAAATTAATATATTTCTTTAAAAAACGGAACCCATTTGTTTTTGCATTCTGCTAAGATCTAAGTTTCTAGAGCATGGGGTGGGCAGTCATCTAAAGGACTAGGATTGCCAGAGAATGCCATGCAGATTTATATCATGCTGGCCTAAAGAGCAAGCAGTGACAGTTTTAGAGATTTAAGAGTCACCATTAGAGGCTACTCACCTAAACACTTAGCCTTTCCAGTGAACGAAAACCCTGACTTCACATTTAAGTCATAAAGAAGTTAAACAGCTGTTGAATGAAGTGTCAGCAACACATATGGGGCTGGGTTGAATGTCTAAAGGGACCACATCCGTTGCCCAGACCTTATGTTGCCCACCCCTGCTCAATGAGATGTTTCTGTTATATATGACTATATCTTACATGGTTAAGGAATTTCTGGAAAGGGTTTCTTTAATTTATGGTTAGGTGGAGCAGTGGTGCATAAAAGTCATATTTTTAAACACATATTGATTTTTTTGGGAATGAATTGTGTTTTGAGCACATTGGAGAAGATGCATCACACTCACAAAAATCTCAAGCAAAAAGACCCAAAACAACATGCGTGCAGCTGGATAGACCCAGCTGGTGGGTGCACACCAGATCTGCTGCATCAGAGAAGAACTAACATATAATGTATCATATTATATTACCTGTCCCCGATATCATATTCCCCTTTTCCAGCTTTCTTTACAAAGACAGACACAACAAATTAGCTCCCATCAAAGGAGGACGCTAATAAGATTATGGAATGATAATAATGCAGAAATTGAGACCAGGAAGTCCCTTCTATGTTATACGTAAAGTGGTATTTTGTAAATAATTTTATGTTTTTGTTTTTTTAAATATATGCTATTACATTATAGCATTACATAATTACATATTACATCAGTGTTTATGAAATGTAATATTAAGATTAGAATATAGAAATAGAAGTATTCACAAGGTCTATTAAAAAACGGAAAGTATTACGAGAACAAAATAAATAAAATAAGTCTAAAAAATACACAGTTCAGTCCTTAAAAATATTCTTTTCACATTAAATAAGTGATGTTTTTAGCAGCTTCTACATAACATTCTATGTAGAATGTTCTCTGTATTAAAATTATTATACTGGATCACATCTATATTTCTGCGTTGTTGATGCTGTCCTTTGTACATGTCCTACAGTCACAAGCTTTTGGCAATAATTTCAGTACGGAAATGGAACCTGACCTTTTGTTTCAAAAACCAATATTATACTCTGGCTTGTTCTTCTTATTATTTTACTTTTTGGAGAACATATGTATGAAAAGTAACTTCTCCCTGTTTGATAATATTATTCAGGTCATATTTTTATTAAAAATAGTTTTAAGAAATGAAGATCTCTGAATTCTCTGTATATACAGGTTTTTTTTCCCCAATGATCACTTTTTTGAACTTTTTTTCCCATGTCCTATGAGATCCGTCACTTAGTTCAGTTATTCAAACTACAGACTCATGTTTCAGTTTTCATCATATACATATTCCTCGGGGTACAACAGAGGACTTACTCAACCTTAATATGTTATGGGTGGCAATACGAAGTCATGGATTCATCTGTTAACAATTGGAGAGTCTTAGTTCTCACACGGAGAGAGTGTCCCAGTACAAAAGGTGGTCCTACTTATCCTCAGTGATCCATAGAATTTATATTTACCAGAGCGGTTAAAGCATACTAACTCTTATTGTCAGTCAGCCTCATTAGCCAAACTATTAGACATGGACTATGTGCAAAACATTACACATAGAATTGTTCAAGAAAAAGCTCTTATGGTTACTTAATTTTACATATTATGCTCAAGCCGTAATGTTTTTTTTTTATTGCAAAGATCAGGAAAATATTTAATACTTACAGTTTAAGGAAGTATATGCTTAGATCAGAGAGCATACACAAATTTGTTTTTTGTTTCAACATACAATATTTTTTTTTTCTTTCCGATTCATTTATGGGTTTAACAAAATAAGCAACTAACATATATTTTGGTAACAGTTTGGGTATTATGTAGCAATCTTTTTAAAAAAGAAATTTTGGTACAAAAAAAAATTCTTTTCTGGTACATTTGCACTTCTACAAAGGGACGTCATGTTTGGAACCTACTTACAGTTCCAGTTTGCAATCAGTAGAATGAACAGTTGTGGACGGGTTAAACTGCCAATAAATATTGGTCTTCACAGTCATCCTTTAATCCCTACGTAAAGGAAGCAACAGTTTAATTTTAAGCATATAAAGCATTTACTCATAGCTCACATACTAAGGAGAAAGGAAATGTGTCGAAATCATTTTCTGTCCACCTCCTTTCTTCTCTCGCAAGCCCTTTTAATGATGTATTTGTCTATTAATCTGTCTCTTTTTCTAGAGCCCTGCAGACAATCCAAAATGAACAGGTGTGCATTAGACAAGTTAGGAACCACTCGAGTTACCAGTTATCTCTTCTTATATTCAAAATAATATGTCTCCATGTAGTTTTTATACAATTAAATCAAGAGTTCAAAACATTTTATTACAGTATTTTAAAATCAAACAAGATTTTTCAAAGAGTGTCGTGTGCAGCCTGACATTTAGTGCAAATGTAATAAATCAGGAAAGACGTGAAAAGCAGGTTTGGTTCTGCTGTAAGGAGGGTGGATGAAGCTGCTTCTTTTTCTTCTGTTATTATATACCAAATATGATTTTTTTCATTCTATCTAGAAACTGTGTGATCATCCTAAAATAATATTTTAACTATTTTTAACTGGCATATTTGAGATATAGAAACATAGACTTTGACAACAGATAACAACCATTCAGTCCGCTGATGTAGAGACTTAGACCTTAATCAGTCTTTGGTCTCGTCTTAGGTTCAAGGTACCCTATGCCTATCCCATGGATATTTAAACTTCCTTACTGCCTTTGCCTCTATCACTTCTGATGGGAGGATGTTCTGTTTATCTACTACCCTCTCATTAAAATAAAACTTCCTTACATTTCAACCTCTGACACTCCAGTTGGGCTCTTGTTCTAGCATTTCTCCTCTGAAATGAATGTCCATCCTATACTTTATCAAATCCATTTAAGTATTTATATGTTTCTATTGGACTTGTACCTTTCGAATTCATTCGAATTACAAATTTGTACGAATCTTCGAAATGAGGGACGTCTCTTATATTGAGAGGATGTCACCAGAAGCTCCGCCATTTTGGCTGAAGTTCGCTGGAGGTCCGAGGAGAGGATGTCACTGCAAACTCTATAACTTTGCCCTAAGATAAACCTATGACGTTCCCACCAGTGACTTCCCACCAGATTGAAGGATCAGGGAGGGAGCTCTACCATTTGTGCGGGAGTTTGCTGGAAGGGTTATGTCCGTGGAGATGCGGATGAAGAAAGAAGAGAGAACAAGACGATGCAGAGCAAGAAGGTGCGAGACACTGAAGCTGTCCTGGTCAGCAGAGCAGGTAGGGGGACAGGAGAGCATAAGAATGAAAATGAGAGTGTGAGTGACAATGAGTGAGAGTGTGAGAGAGTGAAAGTAAATGTGGGTGTTGGCCAACATATTTCATTCACGAAATTGAAATGTGTCCCCATTTCGGAACAGGCAGGAAACGGAATTCATTTTCAGGAAACGGAGTCAAAAATGAACCAAAAAATGTATCCGAATCATTCTTTACCAATTTGCACATCTACTTTCTATCACAGACTCCTTTTCTTTTCTTCCGATCCATACACATTAAGTTCCCTTAGCCTTTCCTGATTATTTATCGTGCAAACCATTTAACATTTTAGCTCTCCTCTGAACTCTCTCCAATATGTCAATATCATAGATATATGAAATCGGCATGTCTTCCCACAGGGGTTTCCCACAGGGTTTGTGGATGTGGCAATCGAGAGAGTCCCTACACTGAAATCACAATAAACGAGAGCCTGGAATCTCTGAATCCTTTTCCAACGTATAAGTCTTAATTTAAAGCATATACAAGGCTTGGCACAATAATATTTAGAAGACTTTTTTTTTTTTTCCTTCCAGCTTGTCACAATGTGTTTATGACATTGTAGGGAGGAAAAACCATCTGATTTGTATAATCATGTTTAATGAATTCCTCTTTGTGTGCACACAATATGTTAATAATACAAAGACATTGTCTAGATATAAACAAAGACATGGCCAGTTAGTCTGTATTTCCATAAAATAAAATTCATTTGTGAATATTTTTTGTTGCGGTGACAAACAATGTTAGACATAATAAAAATGTGAACCTGTCACAATGATACATAACTGAAATAAAAGTGCATGTCTCATTTAATTCTCTGCCTATTTATTGGTGGTTTGGAAGGCCAGAGGCTCTTAATTTCACAGTGTGTTTACATGATACCAAATAGCATGTGGCTTTTATGTTCTTTTTTTACTTGGAAACAATGCGAGAAACAGTGTTGTAATTCATTCACTCATATTCATAGCAGTTTTATAACATAAATGCAAGTACATGAATGAAAGTAT